>GL380658.1:5203-20993 GCA_000143925.2 Caenorhabditis brenneri
AGACCATCTTTCAGAATCATCGGCTGCTCTAGTCTCGGGATTGTATTAAAATATCTCCAAAAACACATGTTCCTTATACATGGACAAAATGCAATATTCAAAGAGTTTGATAGTGTTTGTGTTTCGCGTAGTACTAGTCATCAGTTGTTCGCTCCCGAGGTATCCCCCTCCCACCTCTCTCTGGAGCCATGCGGCATCGCTCGAAAATGTCGTGCCTGGGGAAAACTTTGATCGATCATACCTTTTTGAATTGTAACCCGTTTCGCCCAATCTTTTACCTATCACCAGCTCTGAATGGTCGCATAAAAAATCCATCTGAGCCCTTTCTCAGTTCCGCTGACAGAAATGTTAAAACACAAGATGAGAAAATTCTCCTCTTTTGTTTTCAACATTTCTTTTCAAAGTGAGTGGAAAAGGCTCCAGTTGACTTTTTTATGCACCAATTCAATAGCTATCAAATAGTTAAAAGATTAGCCGAATCGGTTGAAAATTCACAAAGTTATGATCGATCAAAGTTTTCCCCAGGTATGACTTTTCAGAGCGATGCCACATGGCTCCAGAGGGAGGTGGGAGGGTGATACTTCGGGAGTGAACAACTGATGACTAGTACTACCCAAAACATGAATAATATCAAAATCTTTGACTTTTGCATTTTATCCATGGTTTTTTCAGGATTTTTTAAATACTATCGAGTATTTCGTCCTTTATGGCACAGAAGTTCGGATCGAACCTGTGGGGGTTTAACACCCACAGTGGTGTAAATTAATAATCCGGTGAGAGAAGCTTGTCTTTTGAGATTCAAGGACCCGTCACACCATCATTTTTGCGAAAAATCAGCTAAATTTGCAGAAAAACGCAGTTTTATGCTTGAAGACGTGATGGTAGAATTTTGCTCTGAACACAAAAAAACATTCAAATGGTACCAGCAACCGATTCCCGTTTTGATCTTGTCAATATCTTTTCGGAGAAAAAAGTTAATTTTTTGGACCTATGATCTCGGCTCACCATCTGAAAGAGGGCGGAGCCTAAAAAATTATGTGGCATAGGAATTAGTAGTGTTGGGGTACCACACACAAAAAATATCAGAACACTTGGACCAGTTTGAAACTTTTGTACATTACTGTCCTCGAGTTTATCAGAGAGCGTGTCTTAATCATTTCCAAATTTGCAATTATTAACATTTTTTCTCTGTTTCACTGAAAATGAATAGAAACTGTGTTTTTTGAAATAACGGTTTATTCCTCCTACGTAGTGTTTTCAATAAACATATTGGTTATATTAATATTCAGGCTTATGACAAAGAGAAATGATTCGCGCAGTAAAAAAGTAACGTATCATAGAGCATGAAAAATATTTTTGAAACTGTAAATTTTTGAAAAGTAGTTTTTGGGTTTGTTTTGTTTTTTGAATTAAATATCTGAATTGAAAAAAGTTAGTTTATTTACGTTTCAAAATTTTTTTTTCAATCGCTACTTCGGTTCCACGCTCGATGAATTCTCGACACCGTAGGCTCACTATCGAAATATTTTTCTGTGAAAGGAACTATGAAAAAATGAAACTGGAATTTTTAATTTCGAAAATTCGAAGTAAAATTAAAGGAGTAAAATCTTTGAAACAGCTTAAAAAGATTCATGTTTTTCGATTACCACCAAAGGTGTGAATCCAGAAGATTTGCTGAATAAATTGCGAAAAAGCTTTGAAACAGGAAAAAATTAAACTTTGAAAAAGTGAATTGATTACTGTTACAAAAATTTTTCGCAAAGATGTTAATTTGAAAAAAATTAATATTTCTTTCTTTATCCTTCCTTCGAGATTTTTAACAAACATGCAATTTATACATTTATCTTTATTGATAAATTAGTACTTGTCCAAGTTCTCTGTTTCAAATCTCTAAAATTCTGAAACAGTTTTTTGTTGTGATTTATGAGAATACTGTAAATACTTGAGACGTGCATGGAGCTCTATTTTTGAAAACCCATCGAAAGTGCACCAAAAACTGAAAAGAAAAAACTGACAAGTATCAGATTTTTTTTGAGCTAGAATTGCTTAGATTCATCGTCGGTTTCGAATTCTGAGCCAAATTTTTTGATTAAATCCAGCTTCTTCAAACTTCCGAATCTTCAACCTCTAAAAACAGATAAGGTCATATAAATTCAAAAAATTGCAAAAAAATGGAGGGCACTAGGATTGGGGGTGCGCTTCAATTGGAACTCAAGTTTTGCAAAGCCCCGGTGGAGTGTATTCTTAGAGGGGCACTCCAACTGGAGGCGCGCCGCAATAGATTGCTTGATTTATTTACGCAAAAATACAATTAGAATATTCATGGTAAATATTTCTTCTGAAAATGTTCGAAACATCCCAATCTCATGAAATGCAAATAATAGCTTTTTCGAACCAGTCATTTCTTCAGCAACAAAGCCCGAAAAATATAAATGAAAAATTAATTTTTCTGAAACAGTAAAAAAATTCTTGAATTTTGGAGAAAATGAATATATTCATAACTACTGAATTGGTGTATATCCAGTGAAACGTTTATTCACTGTTTCAAAAGATTCCAGTATTTTTTTTTGATTTTTGATAATTAAGCATTTCCAAATTCTAATCTCTGTTCCAATCTGAGTTTTGAAGGTGGCCTAGATTCCCGAATTTTGAGATTCTACACCAGAGAAAATCGTTTCCAGAAATGATCGTCAATGGAAAAACATGTGAAGTTTTTAGTCTGAGCAACTGGTGGAAAAAATTTAACCGGGAAAATATTCCGATAATGAAACAATTTTTTCGAGAAATCAAAATCTTGCATTTTTCAAAATTATTTTTTGAAACAATTCAAAAAAAAAAGTCATTGAAAATCTTACAGTGTACATCCGGTAATATGGAGTAAACAACTGATAAAGGTGCATTGAAAATTTTTTTCAAGAACTTTTGAACCTTCAATAACCCAGCATATAATAATTTTTGAAATACTTCAAAAAATTTGAAAAATTCTGAGACAAATATCTTCCATGCAGTTTTTACTCCCTTGACTTTTTTACCTGAAACAGTAAAACATGTTTTCTAGTCACATGAAATTTTTCCTGTTTCCTCAGTATTGATAAGAACCTAAAAAGAAATCAGAATTTGCTCGACAACAGTAAGTCATCAGATTTTTAACAATTTAGTTCATGAAAAAGTTGAAACATTGATAAAGTTGGTCTTGAAACAGTAAAAACCTTTTTCTGTTTCGACAAATATTAAAATGTGTTTTTCCTCTGCGTTTATCTGTTTCTTATGCTAAGGCTTGTTCGCCGGACGGGCAAATTTGGACACCCGCCGTCCGTCCGCCGTCCGCCCCGTCTGCCCCCCGTCCGCCGCCATCCGTTTGCCGTCCGTTCGTCGTCCGCCTCAGGAAGGGAGGGTCGGTTTTTGGAAGAAATTTTTTTTGTGCCAATTTTCTTTTTCAATCTTCCCAAAAATCCCAGTTTTTTTTTTCCCAAAAATCCCAGTTTTCTTAAAAAATGAACTGAAAACCGAAGAAAATGGGGAAAATAATGAAAAGTCCGTGAATTGACGTGAAATAAAAGTTTTATACACCGTCACGTCAGAATGCAGACGGACGACAAACGGACGGACGGCGGACGGGGGCGGACGGGCAATTCGCCGTCCAAATACAAGCCTTATCTTATGCTACTCCCACAGATATAAGTATAAAAGTGTCTAAATGTTTTAATTCAGAACCGTTCATCTATATTCTGATAATCAGAATACAGATCGAAAAACACTGGACTAAAAATTATTTTAAAACAGTAAAATTTGTTTTTTCCTATTGGTAGAATTACTATTCAAAATGATCCATTTGAAATGAATTTTTTTGAAACAGTAAACTTTGAGCAATTCAAAAAAAATTTTTTTTGGCTTGATTGACGTGAAGTCTGGTAATAACTACTTGATACCAGGAATGAAACTTGATTGTTGCGAAATATCAGTTTTCAAAATGTGGGCATTATCAATAAGCCTCAGAAACCAATATCTTGGGTATGAATTTTGGAACAGTAATTTTTTGAAAAGTTTTAAAAAGAGTTTTTTCTTGAATGTTAAGAAATATTACTGTTCCAGAAAACTAGACTTTCTACTCTTTTTCAGACAAAGCCAGTCTATTAGACATTGCATCGTAAAAGTATTTTTTCTGATTGTCTAAAATAAAATCTCTGAAGATTTACTGTTTCGAAGAAAGTCTCTAAAATTTGAGAAAAACTAAAAAACCGTTGAATCTCGTGGATTAACTGTCACAATTTTCGAGCCCTAATTTTACCTGGCAAAGTCGGTTTGCTGTCCATCAAATGTTTTCAAACGTGATTTTCTGAAGAGGAAAATTTTACACTTACTTCTTGTTCAGATAGGAAAATGAAAGGAAAATAATATATTTCCGAAATTTTCATTAATTTTTCCTGTTTCAAAAATTGTTTTTTTTAAATTTTCAGGATGGGCCCATGTTCCATAAACATTGAGAACATCTCGGAATTACTCGTGCTTTCGAAATAAGTCTAACTTAAGGCTTTTGTTTGGACAGCGAAATGCCCGTCCGCCCCGTCTGCCGTCTGCCGTCCGTCCGTTTGCCGTCCGTCTGCATTCTGACGTGAATTGAAGTTAGTTGTATTGAAAAATATATTTGAATGTAAATTTTCTTTCAGTTTTCTCTGCCCAGTTTTCGAAGTTTCTATCATTTTTCAATATTTTCTATCGGAAATACTGATGTTGGCTCTGAAATTTTAAGAGAGATACAGTTACTGTTTTCCAAAAGTCCACTGCCTGAAACTATTGAATTTGAGTTCTGTTAACTTGACTGAAATTTAACTGGAAACAGTAAAAAATCTTCTACAAATAAAACAGGTTTTTAGTGTTCCTTTCGAATGCTCTTGCATTTCTTTAGTAGGACTTTCGGAACAATTATTACTTTGAAAAAGTATAACAATTACCACAAAATTAGGAATCATTGATTTCAGTTGTTCGTTTGAGATTTTGTAACAGTAATTTTTTGTCTAAAACTTATTTTTTCATGAAGTGTCTCTAAAACATCTCTAAAACTAGAAACTCGTTCCAGAAATACGAAAAAAACTCGTATTGAGTTTTAGTTATTACTGTTTCAGAATTGATTATTCAAAATGTTTTTTTAATGAATCAGTAATATTGAAAACACAATATATTCTAGGAAATCTTAAGAAATTATTTTTGAATAGTTAATTCAGCAATGTACGTCTAAATACTAATCGGCGGAACCGAGATTGAATTTGAAACATTAAAAAATACTTTTCCATTGTTTGGGAAAAAATCTTCTAGAATTTACTGTTTCATGAAAAATCCCTAAAACTTGCATAAAACTAGCGAACAGTGCATAGGTTGTGGATGAATTATTAGAAAAGTAAAGTTTCTGAAAATAAAATCGCGGAAACAGCCTTTTTCCTGCGTTTCGGAATCAAAAGAAGAATATACCAGCCAATACTGCGATAATGATCTAGAAAAAAAAACTTCTAATGGAAACTTTCTTCGAAACAGGAAAACATTTTCAATCATGTGAAACATTGGGTTTCAGTTCTAATAGTGCTCCAGGAAAATAGAGATTTACATAAATAATTCGTGGAATACTGAGCAAAAAATTCAGCAATATTGGGAAGCTTTTTTCAAAACAGTGAATTTTCCCAATTACAGTTTACTAGCATTCAAATTGAACTTCACTTCTTATGGGTGGACTGGAACTTATTCTGAAACAGTGAAAAGTAACTGATTCAATGAAAATTTTTTTTGCTGTTTCTGAATTTTATTGGCATAAACTCTTTTTCAATGAAATCGCTTTCAGAATTCCCTACAAGCTCAGAATTCCCTACAAGGACAATCAAACTCCTCACCCTTGGACAGTGCGAAACAGAACCAAGTAAAGTTTTTCTCCCTTGCCCATATGAATTGTTTCTCTATTAAAAATAAGTTGCCTCAATTAGAATTAGTCTCCTCAACCTATAATTTTGATGCTATTTGTCTTTCTGAGACAAAACTTGATGATTCATTTCCTGACTCACTACTTTCTTTAAACAACAAATTTTCTGTAGTACGAAAAGACCGAAACAAGCACGGTGGTGGTGTAGCTATTCTCATTTCCAAAAAAGTTAAATTCTGTCCAATTGAAATTCCTAAACATTTTTCTTCTCCGGAGATTTCAGGTGTCGATATTCTGCTTCGAGGTACGACAGTCAGAGTAATAGTGGCCTACCATCCTAGCCATACTTCAAGTCTTGAAAGGTTAGTCCAGAGTCTCGAATTTTTACTTTGTTCTCAAAAACATTGCGTGGTTCTGGGGGATTTCAACATGCCTCATATAAATTGGGAAACACTGACAGCATGTGACTCACCCTGCAAAACTTTCCTCGCTTTCGTAACAAATAATGGTCTGACTCAGCACGTTCTCTCGCCCACACGCCTCAACCCAGATAATATTTTAGATCTTTGTTTATCAAATACAAAAATTGTTAGGGACGTTCAAGTGGGAGAACTGTTCAGTGATCATAAAATTATCTCAGTAACACTGAAACTTTCTAATTCAGCTAAAAAAGTTGTTAAACGTGTCCAATTGTTCCGTAAAGCCAACTTCCAGCTAATCAACTATAATCTTAGTATGATTAACTGGGATGTCGAAATGTCTTGCATGTCCTTAGAAGAGAAGTATGAGTTTTTTGTTTCTGTTCTTCAACACCAAATTGCTTTGCATGTTCCATGTAAAAATATTAACGTGCTTGCCAAAAAGCATGGCCCGAAGATACTTTCTTTGCAAAAAGAAAAACTTCGAATTTGGAGAGCAGAAGGAAATTCGGACAACTACAAGAAGATATCACTCATACTCAAAGAAGAACTTATCCAAGAGGACCAGATGAACACGGAGAAAAGTCTCACTTACGGTACCAGCAAAGAGTTTTTCAAGTTCATAAACTCACGTTACAAAAGTAATGATGAAATCGGAGTGATCAAAGATTCTCAGAACATTCCTGTCAACAGCAACATCCTCAAAGCTGAGTTACTGTCAGATGCTTTCTCAAAAGTTTTCACAGTCGACAACAGCAGTTCTACTTTGTTCCCATCTAGAACTAACAATGTGCTTGAAAGCATGACTTTCGAGCCATATGTCATCGAAAAAGTACTCTTGAAGCTTGTACCTAAATGTAACACCACGCCTGACGAGATACCTGCCATTTTTCTCAAAAAAGTGGGAACTTCCATTGCCATTCCTCTATCCATTATTTTCTCAGAGTCATTCCGTACTTCACAAGTGCCAAGACTCTGGAAAACAGCAATTGTGAAACCGCTGCACAAGAAAGGGCCTAGAACAGATCCAAACAACTATCGGCCAATCTCATTGACATCATCCGTGTGCAAAGTTATGGAGAAGCTAGTCCGCAAAAATCTAACAGACTACCTTAACTTCCAACAACTATTTTCACGTGCACAATTTGGCTTTAGATCAAATATGAGCACTGAGTCCCAGCTAACATCTTACTTTTCAACTCTCATATCAAACCACTCTCTGAGGAAACCCACTTATAGTGTGTACGTCGATTTCAAAAAAGCATTTGACACAGTTTCATTTGACAAACTAACATGCAAACTTATGTCTTATGGAATCAAAGGACAGCTGCTTGACTGGATTGTTTGTTTTCTGACTAACCGAACCCAACGTGTGAATGTAAACGGTGTTCTGTCTCAAGAGAAGTTTGTACTGTCTGGAGTTCCCCAGGGTTCAGTCCTTGGGCCTCTACTGTTTCTCCTTTTCATTAACGACATTGGAGACAAATTTCAGTCTCATTTTTTGTTATATGCTGATGACCTTAAGCTGTTTTCAACTAACCCGTCCACCATTCAGACAGATCTTGGTCTCTTGTCTGAATGGTGCGACAAATGGCAAATGTCAGTGGCTCCTAACAAATGTGAAAATATTATCTTCAATCTAACGAAATCTCCCAGAACCCTAAATTTTGATTTTACCATAAAAGGTTCAAAAATTCCTAGAACAAAGAAAATTCGTGACTTGGGACTTATTCTTTCCTCTGATTTGTCGTTCTCTGAGCACATAGACACCATTCTCCGGAGAAGTCATCAAAGAATTAATATATTTTTCAACATCCTCCGTCGTGCTAGTTTCGAGACCTTCATAAAATGTTACACTATTTATGTTAGGCCGATTCTAGAATATGGCTCAATAGTGTTTAACCCTGTTCTCAAAGAACAGATTAAGCGTATTGAGTCTGTTCAAAAGTCGTTTGTATATAGAGTGTTTAAAAAATTTTATATCCCTTATTTAAATTATTTTGACGCCCTTTCTGTTTGTAACTTAACTTCTTTAGAATTACGTAGACTACACGCCGACTTAGTATTTTTGTACAAGGTAATTGTTTCCAAAGAAACCCTATTGTATCCCCCTTTTTTCACCCTTCCTTCCCTTCCCAATATTAGGAAACATAAATTTTATTTTCGTTCTAATTCTAAAAATTCCAACAAAGTTTCTTCTCAATTTATATCCAATCGTAGCTTAAATTGTTGGAACGATCTCTCTCCTAGTGTTTTCCCCCCTACCCCCCATTCGATCAATTTTATTTCTAATATTTCGTATTGTAATTTTCAAAAATATCTTACTCTTAACCCCCATAACTTCTAACATGTAACTATTTGTTTGATGTATAAGAGACCTATTGGTCCTTCACTCAATAAACTCATCATCCGCTTTCACGCACCATAGTCTCGATACAAAAAAGTTTTTAGCACATTCTGTTAGGAATTTCGTTAGCTAGAACTTGAAAATTTACAGTTTCCTCGTTCCATAAATGAATTAAATGTACCATCCCATTGAATGTTCACAAATATTTGTGGTAACAAGGGTTTTAATCCAACAATTGTACTTTTATTGAAAATATCGGAACAGATTTTTTCTCAAAAAACACTCTCAGAAATGTGATCAGAAATTTTTCTGTTCCATGATAAGTCCCTGAGTTTTGTGGAGGTCTAACCAACAGTCAATCAGATTTGGTATCTATTTGTTCCCGAAACTCTTTGTATTTTAGAATTTCACTTTATTCTGTACAAATCAAATAATGAATGAAAAAGTCGAAGAAAATAGAAAAACCTTGTAATTTTTCAAATTTTTTTTGAAATTACTGATGTTTAATCTTTTCTTTACTATTAACAATCACTGCTTTCTGTGTGTTTGCGGACTTAAATCTCACCCTAGCGCCTCTCTCACTGAACCGATTTTCATGAAATTCTCACATTTCGGTAGAGAATTTTCCGGAGATGATGCCCGTCTTTTTCATTTTTCATTTGGAGATCTAGAGACCTCGGTGCTAAGATAGGGCTCACAAAAGGCTGGCTGGCGGGATTAGAACTTCTTACTAATGTGAACTGGCACAATCGAAATTATCACACCCATCGTAATTGAATTATTATTTTTCGCCTAATCATTTCTCGATTTTTCAAGAGCACCATTTTGAGATTGACGATTTCCCAAGCAAACTCACCCGGCCCGTGTGAAACAAGAAGATTGGAGCCGCGACGCGGCGCAAATCTATTTGTATATGAAAATACGACACTGAGATTTTTGAAAAATTTCGCTGTTTCAAAAATATATTTTGCTGGAAGTTATTCGATCGTATTCGCTGTCAGCTTTCCACTTTTTCTGAATATTTCTCCCCACAGAACATCTTTATTTCCCGTATTTCATCAAACATTTTGAAACAGAAAATATTGAAATTTTCAGCTATAAAACTAATCCGAGAGTCCCAAGTTGGCGGTTTTTGAAACAGTAAACAAATTTGAAACAGATCTGGAATTTTTTCCAGTACCGATTGGTATGAGAAAGTTTTTCTCTGCGTATCTCTATTTTTTACACTATTTCCAGATGGAGCTTGGGAATACTGTTTCGTTCTCGGTAGTATTAGCAAGGTAGTAACAAACTTTGCTGTTTCATATAAAATTTTATAACAGTCTATTTTCTTTTGAGATAATGCCATTACTGTTCGATATTGCAAACTATACTGAAAATCTATAAAGATGTGCTTTCGAGATCAGTGACATTGATGGTTCGATAGTCCGTTTACCAAAACTATATGATTATATTTTACCCAAATGAAAAGTTTAGAGGGGCAATAAATTTTTCATTATGAATTTTTTTTTCACTCAACTGAAATATTTTTGGTTTCAGTTGTCGTGCGTTTATATATTTTCTAGAAGATTGATTATTACTGTTTCCAAATGCAGTTTCATTTTTTCAGTTATGATTACCAGATTCTACAAAATCGATTTGATGATTCAAAACATCTTAAACGCATACTTTTTTGAAACATTGAATTTTCATTGATAAGAAAATTCTCGAAAACAAAAAAAATTATTTCTGTTTCAATCAAACTTTCATCATGGCGAAATATTTTTCCAAATAATCGCACAATTGAACGAAGTTCCAGCAGTAAAATAATTTTCTGAGCAAAGTCATGTGAGGTTTTTTGAGGCAGCAGTTATCCAGAGAGAAAAAGTTTCAAAAATCAGAAAACTTCAATTTTCAGTGCAATTTGGTTTGTTAGTTACCAAAACTTTTGAAAAAATCAGGCAATGTCGTCCTTAAGTTTTTCCAACAGAAGCAGATTATCAATTATCTACTAACCTGTACGTTTGTTCCAAAAAATAAGTTGAAACGGTAAATTTAATTTAGCATTCATTCTCAATTGATAAAAAATAGACATTGCAAAAAAACCATCAGCTGGTGTCTTATTGATTTGAACAGTAAAAAAAATACTGTTTTGAAAAATTCACATTCGGTTCTTCAAAATCGTTTGATTGTTTATTGTACATTCTTATTTGTGAATGTTTTTTTGAATTGATTTTTGGTCATGGAAGGAGTGGAAAGTAAATAGATTTGTTTCACAGAAAACTTACTGTTTCAAGAAAAAGTTCCCAGTATTGACTGTATAATTCTGTACTTATATGTTTATATGCTTTTATTTGCTGTTTCAGGAACCAATTTGGAAAAAAATATGAAACTATTATTTCCATTTATGGTAATGTAAGGTAAAGAGATAACAGGTATCGTTTCTCACCGTTCAATAATCTCTCTTTCTGAAATATACAATCATTTTGCAGCCCTTTTCTCATTTTTAGATTTTTTTAAAGTGGAAAATTTTTGATATATGGAAACGAACAATAACAAAAATACAGTTTCACAAATTTTTCCTGATATTCTGTCGTTTTGTTTCTGTGATCCATTCGGCATAATTTTTTTAACCTGGGGATAACAACAGAAAGTATTCTTAATTCGAAAATCACACCGAGACATACTGAGATCAATTGTTCACACAATTTCAAAAAAAAAACGATCCGAAAGAGAATTTTTCACACTGTGTCAAAAATTATTGTGTCAGATTTTCTTAAGTTTTAATTGTTTCCTCCATTAGAAAAAACCACTAAGCTAACCGGAAATGCGCTCTTCAAAGTGAAAACTGTTGAAATCAAAAAGTGGAAATATAATTTTGAAACAGTAATTTTTTTCAAAGACCAACATTCATTGATCAACCGGAAGTTTCGTTGATCTGATTATTAATTTTTTTTCTTGTTCGTGAAATTTTCCTGTCCACTTTTAGCTTGGTTTCAATAAAAAAACTGATTCAAAATTTTTTTCATGTTTTGAAAATATTCAATTTTTGGTGGATGATTAGTGGTCAAATATTGGTAATTCATCAAATACATAAGAAACAAATGCCTCAAAAAAAACTGCTTCTGTATGTATTGAAGACAAATTCGAGAAGACGAGAAGATGTACAATAACAAAGGTTTATTTACATAGGGAAAACCGAGTTCTATAGAGTTCTCAAGGCTTATATAGCGTGTTCTTATCGCCACGTAGAATCTAGAGGGTCGTGCGGTCATAGGCCATGTCACGCCACAACAAGTATATCTGCCAAAAGTTCAAAATTTGCTATGAAGAAAATGTTCTTGAAGTAAACCATATTTTCCAAAACCATGAAGTATTTTGAGAAAACTCGTTTATTTTTTCAAGCTTGAATTGGATTTCAGAGAAATATCCTAAAGTTAGCGAATTGCGCAGATATATTTTGAAGAAATGAAGTTCTCTGTAACAGTAAAATTGAAACGTTGTACCTTTGGTGGAAAAATCGTATGAAAATGAAGTTTAGTTATTGATTCAGTTCTGAATGACCAAAATTCAATGATTTCAACATTAAAATTGTTGGGAGTTAAAGGTGGGCGGACCTCAAAAAAAAAAAAAATTTTAAATTTGACTCAGGAGGGTTCGAACCTAGGGTCCATATGCAGAACACCAGAAGCGTTACCAGCTACACTATGTGACACGAAAAGAGCACTGAGTCTGCATGCCTATATGCGCCGGGGCTTTTTTCAGTCTCAATACGAGTCTCAATACAACGAGAGTTCCCACCTCCTTTAATCTCACTCTCTGAAAAAATTAACTGCTTCATGGAAACCGTCAACTCAGAGTTGGGAATGAACGATCGTTTTTTATACAATTCTTTTGTTGTGGGAAAGTAATATTCCATTATAGAAACATTCCATCAATGAAATCAAAAATATCTGTTACCGTTGTTCTTCTGAAACAGTAAAAAAATCTGATTGAATTTTATAGCGGTTATCATTCGAAAAATGTAAAATTAGTATCAATATTACTAATGAAGCGCCTGAATTATTACCCAGTACTGGTAACAAAAATTTGGGAACAACTCTTGAAACAGTAAATTTTTTTAATAGTTTTCTTCAAAAACAAGCAATGATGAAAATAATGAAAACCGTGTTTATGAAATTTTTTAAAAACTTCGATAATCTCATCTCACTAGTTTTCAGTGTATAAATAATTACTGTTTCAAAAATGCTTTGCTTTTTTTTCGAGAATTCCGTTTTTGGTTAATTCTTTTTATGGTCAAGATATTAGGAGGCATTCCATGGGAAAATTTAGCATCGCCCGTTATAACGAGGGAATTAGGAAATTTTAGAATTAGCTGATAATTGGCACAATAGGTATATAAGGCCCCCTGAGCACTTTGCACATAATATTTTTTGGCTCCGCCCCTTTTCCAGCAAGCCACGCCCCCTTCAAGTCCGGAAGTCGACTTTTTTCTCCGATTAGCTATCGATGTATACTTTTCAGAAATGAATAGAGGACACTTTTTGAAGCATTTTCACAGTTGAAACCAACTTTCTAGCACCTCTCCTTCATACTGAAAAATCCATGTTTTTTGAAAAAAATGTCGATTTTTTTGTCCTAATTCAAAATTTTTATATTGCCTCTTTCGAGATGATATTTTTATCGTGTTCTACGCAGTTTTTCACCCCCGGGTGAAAAATAAAAAAATAATATTATGTGCAAAGTGCCCAGGGGGCCTTATATACCTATTGTGCCAATTATCAGCTAATTCTAAAATTTCTAATTCCATTCGTTGCTAACGGGGTCCATGGAATGCCTCTTAGTAACTTCAAATAGAGTAATTGAATAAAATAATGATTCAGAAAAAAAAGTTGTTTTTTATTTTTGAAAAATTCGATTGGTTTTGCATCGCATCCATTAACCAGATGAAGGAGAGAGTAAGAAAAATACAAGTTTGCCGAAGAATGAACATTTTGAAACAGGAAATTGTGTTATGATAATTCACTATTGTACATGGTGCTTCCAGTGTAGGAGTTGGGTTTTAGACTTTTGGAGAACCGAAGGAGAGAATAAATAACACTGATTGAATCCGAGAAGTTGAAGTTTTCTGAAACAGTATAATTTTTTTTAAATGCTTCAATTTTGTTCCGGCGGCGAAACAAGAAAAACTTTAGAAACTCTCAAGATCGTAGAATAGCCTAACAACTACGGAACTAAGATGAAAATTCTGAAACTGTAATTTTTTCTGGAAAACTATCGAATGTAATTTTTTAAAAAAGTTTATTTACTGATTCAAATTTGTTTGCTACTGATATGATACTGATAGGATATATTGACATAAATTTTCCTTTTTTTTCTGCTTCACTCAATTAAAAAAAACAGATTCTTAGATAATACTCTCAATTATGAAAAATTTGTCTTTTTTGAAAATAGAAAAAAACACTTGAAGTCCAACGAACAACTCCATGAGTTCTCATTTTTTGAAAAGAAAATTTTTTGTTGCTAGATTTCAAAAAAGTGAGAAAACAGTACATACTCAGAGAATCGAAAAGAAAACGATTTTCTCAAAAATTACAAAAATGTCGGGCATATTATACTTTTTTAAGTTCCGGATTTGAAGTTGAAACTTATTCCTTGTTTCTTTGCAGATTTTGAGATGTTAAAATTGGGGCTTGGCTACGGGCGCGCGTTTGAAAAATAAGGTCGAAAAAATGATACGTGGGAAATAGAAACGCAAAATTATTAGTTGTCGTCAGGTGCATGTGTACGCAATGACACGCTCACGCAAACACTGCAGAGTGGAGTAAGGCTTGGCTAACGGGCGGGCAAAAACGGGTACCCGTTGCCCGCCCGCCGCCCGCCCCGCCCCGCCCCGCCCGCTACCCGCTCGCAGCCCGCCCGTTCGCCGCCCGCTCTGCAGTGTTTGCGTGAGCGTGTATTGCGTACGCGGACGTCGGATCTGACGACAACTAAAACATTTGCATTTCAATTTTCCACGTGTTATTTTTTATCGATTTTTTTCGATTTACTTGCGTAATTCCTACATTTTTGAACAATTTCCTCGTTTTTTCAACAAAATTATCGATTAAAACTGTCTAAATACAGATATCACCTCGTAAAAAAATAAAACGTGAAAATTAGACTTGCAAATTTATTAATTGTCGTAAGGTGTGGCGCCTGTGTACGCAATGACACTGTCACGCAAACACTGCAGAGCGGGCGGCAAACGGGCGGGCAGCGGGCGGGTACGGGCGGCGGGCGGGTAAAATGCCGCCCGTAGCCAAGCCTTAGAGTGGGGGGGGGGGGTTCGAACGGGCATCGAACTGAAATTAAATAATTTCAAAATTCTTACGGAATATTTTTGAAACAGAAATTTTTTCCCAAAAATATAAAAGCTGACTAGAAGCTTCTCGAAGCTAGTTTCCGAGTTTTTCTAATTTGGAAAAAAAGTGAAAAACAGTATCATGAAAATACATTCTTTAGTCCATCGATCAAATTAATCTGTTGGAAATCGTGTTGAATTTTCGAAACAGTGATTTATTGGAATTTAGAAAAAAGAATTTTAATGTCATGGAAAATCTCAAAATTGGATGATATTCAGAAAGATATCATAATATTTTCCATGCTTTGCTCCATTTTACAAGCATTCCTCTTAGATTTAACTTTTTTTTACTGTTTCGGAAGAACTTTGAATTTTACATCGCACGAAATCTTCAATACAATAGCGTTCAGAGGATCATATATTTTTTTCCGCAAATATTAACTGTTTCAAGAGAATTCTGGAACTTTGAAGAGCAGTACTATAGACGATAAGTGTTCGAATTGTTTGTCAAATTCAAAAGTTTCAATGACTTACAAAACGAATGTCACGAATGACTAAATTGGACAGATCTAATCTGAAAATACTTTAGTTTTCTATTAGCGTGGACAGAACTGTGGCCTTTGAGGTGTCAGAAACGGTGCTACCCCGCATTAGAACTGTCCGCATTAGAACTGTCCCGTATTAGAACTTTCCGGATCAGAACCGGGTCATATTCAAGCTCCCAGTTGCGACTCGAGGCTGAATTTTCGAACAGAATATGACATTGTGGCCCTAAACATTTCCTCAATTTTTCGAGT
>GL380659.1:7886-23894 GCA_000143925.2 Caenorhabditis brenneri
CTTTTAGCTCCGCCGTTTTTTGAACAGTTTCACAAGACCCGCGTTCTCTGCGCTAAAACAAACTGATAGATAGAAATATCTTGAAAAATAGTTGATTTTTTGAAACAGTAAACTGTTTTTTCTGAGAAAATCTCCTCATGCTTCGCCTTTTTTTTTAAATTGGTACGCATCGTCAATAACAGAGAAGCAAACCGAATCAGAAACTTCGGATTTTGAAGCAGAAGAGATTTTTGGACAAAATTCATTTTTTGCTGTTTCCTCATATCAAAAAAAATTCTAGTTCAAGTGCGTTGAGCAAACAATCTCTCCCAAGAAGTTAGTTCCCGCCCATTTTTTCAAAGCCACGCCCCTAGAAAACACCACAAGCTAAACATCTAATGACTTGACACGGAAAGAAAAATTTCACTTCATTGTTCGTTAAAAGCCACGTTCGAACAAAATATGAATAGACCACGCCCCCTTTTAAGCCACGCCTATCTTTCAAACATTCTATTTCAATTAATGAATTAAGCAACTAGGACCATATTTTCATTGCTATGGGATTTCGAAACAGAACATTTTTTAAAACTCCGCCCTTTTTGGAAAAGAGGCATGGCAAAGCAATAGAAATTTCAAACTCCGCCTCTATCGTAGAGGGGGGGGGGGCGTGGCTGACAGGTACTCTGAACAATTCATCGAAAATTGTAGTAAAACGGAGAAATTTAATATTTTTCGAAACAGTAATGTTATATGGTAAAAAATTTTAGACTCATCAGAATTGTATTTTGAAACAGTAAAATTTTTTGCTATAAACGAACACCCCGTTTAAAACGCATTTTCTCTGCTTCAATACGTTGTCAAACTCGATCCGGGGTTGCAGAGAAGTTTCAGAAAAGGCAATTTTCTCGATAAATGCTATTTTGGATTCAAATGATGAAAATTGATGTTTTTAACAAGGTTAGGTGAAAGTTGAACATTTTCGATTGCGATTCGACAGAAAAATTCAATGAAATTCATCCGAAATTTTCATTTCGGACCGACCGGAAAAGACAACTTTTTCTAGAAATTATGATCGAAAAATCGAAGCACACTCTGTATTAGAAGCACACCTGTAATAGACGCACACTCTCGCGACCCATTAAAAAAAAAAACGCACATGTGCGTCAAATACAGGATTTACGGTATGAGTTGGAAAGTGATTGGTCTTCTGAATTTTGAATTTTTGAGGAACTTTTTGAAACAGTAAGTTTTATTTACTGTTTCAGAAATTCTCTGAAGTAACCCTGGAGTTACGTAAAACAATTATTGTTGATAATCCATTTCATTAAAAAAGTAATTTTCAAAAAGAAATATTTTCAGGTTCCGCCAATTTTTTCCATTTAATGAATTTCCCCATTGATAATAACAAAAAGCAAGCAGAATTAGAGAACTTGGATTTTGAAACAGTTTTTTTTGGAAAAACTTGTCATATTCTGAAACTTATGAATAGGCTCCGCCCATTTTTTTCACTGTTTCGCCGGAAAAAAATGATCTGAAAGATCTTTAGTGAGCTAATATATCCTCGCTTCGTATTTGTCTGCCATGAAAATATGACTCCGCCTACTTTTTCTGGCCACGCCCCATGACAACAACACCAGCTAAATGTCTATTGACTGAAAAATCAGGGAAAAACGAATCGGATATTTTTGAAGCTGTAGAAAACTTTCTCCAGAAAATATGAAGTTAGACTCCGCCTACTTTTGAAGCCACGGCCATATTTTGAAACTCCAATTCTAGTACAATGCCCGAATTAAACAACGAGGATCAGATTTTTTTTAGAAATTCGATTTTGAAACAGAAAATTTTTTTTAACTCCGCCCTTTTTGGAAAAGAGGCGTGGCTAAGTTTCAAACTCCACCTCTATCCTATAAAGGGGGGGGGGACTGTCAAGTACTTTAAGCAACTTATAAAAAATTCTAGTGAAACGCAGAGAATGAATATTTTTTTGAAACATTAATTTATTTAGCGGTTAAAAATTGTTTTCTAGGAAAACTAGATTTTCGAAAATAGATGTTGTATACGAGAACTAGATAATTAAATTAAGCTTTGCCCATTTTTCAAATGTGTTGCCGCTAACCTTAGAGAAGTATTATCGCAGAAACAATCTAGATTTATCAGAATTGTATTTTGAAACAGTAATTTTTTTTCTTAAGCTCCGCCTACTTTCCCATAGTGGGAGCCTCGATGAAAAAAATTTTTTCTAGAAATTCACATATGAGTAGGAAACTGATTGGTCTTATGAGTTCTGAAACTTTGAGGACCTTTTTTTGAAACAGTAATTTTTTCCCTGTTTCGGGAATTTTCTGAAGTAACCCAGGGATTATGTGAAACAATACTTTGTTAATAATCCATTTCATTAAAAAAAGTGATTTTCGAAAATAATATTTCTCAGGTTCCACTAGTTTTTTTTATTTGATGAAGTTCCGCATTGATAATAACAAAAAAGCAAGCAGAATTAGAGAACATGGATTTTGAAGCAGTATTATTTTTTTTTTGGAAAAACTTGTCATATTCTGAAACTTATGAATAGACCCTGACCATTTTTTTCACTGTTTCGCCGGAAAAAAAATGATCTGAGAGATCTTTAGTGAGCTAATACTTCCTCCCTTTCATCTGTTATAAAAGTTAGACTCCGCCTATTTTTTCTGGCCACGCCCCATTGACAACAACACCAGCTAAATGTCTATTGACTGAAAAATTAGGGAAAAATGATTTGGATATTTTTGAAGCTGTAAAAAAGTTTTTTCCAGAAAATATGAAACTTAACTCAGCCTACTTTCAAAGCCACGCCCATAGTCGGCTGAATAACAGTGAGAAAACAGATTTTTTTATCAGTGAATATAGCCACATTTTTCTAAACTGCAATTCCGTTGGCAAAGAAACTAAGAATCAAACAACTAGAGAATAATTCGATAGAAATTCAGTAAAGGGTGTGAAAGATGGAAAATTTACAGTCCGCCTCTTTATTCTCCGGAAAATAGGGGACAAGGCTCAAAAAAAGAAATCCAGAACCAACGGAAATTGTAGTAATACGCAGAAAATAAATGCTTTTTGAAACGGAAAATTTTTTACTGTTTCAAAAATTTTATTCTGAAAAGTCAAATTTTTCAAGATTGATGACAGACACCACACTAAGGAATATTTTCTAAATCAGAATTCTTGGGAATTTTTCTTGAAACAGTAAATTTTTTCCCTGTTTCAATGTACAAACCACTAGAACTGTTGATTAGATCAATTGGAAATTTGGAGAAGTTGGATCAAAATTTGGAGAAGTTGGATCAAAAAAAAAAAATCAAATGTTGAAAAATCCAACTTTTTTTTGGAACTTCTCTCACTTTTTGAAAATATGGGCCAAGCTCCGCCCCTTCGTTTCCCGGACACGCCCTGTTTTTCGAAAGATTCAAAGTTGAGATTGGAAACGAAAAACGGTAATTTAGACCTTTTGGAATATGAAACGGGTTAAACCCCGCCAACAACAGGCTAGTTTTAGAAACAGGAAATTTCAAGCGGGGTCTTAGCCTCGCCCACTTTTTGCCACTTGAACGGATGACATTCTCATCATTGTGGGCTAATGGTCTGAATTGTGAATAGACCCCTACCTTTTTTTTCACTGTTCCACCGGGAATAAATGTATTGATAGACCTTTAGTGAGCTAATATAGCTTCTCTTCTTATTTTGAAATTTAGACTCCGCCCACTTTGTCTGGCTATGCCCCATTGACAACAACACCAGCTAAATGTCTATTGACTGAAAAATTAGGAAAAATGTGATTTGGATACACTTTTATATACTTTTAAAGCTGTAAAGAACCTTTTATCAGAAAATATGAAATTAGACTATGCCTAGTTTCAAAGCCACGCCCATGTTTGGCCTAATAATAGTGGGAAATAGATTTTGAATCAGTCAAAAGAATCTAGAAAAACTCGTCCATTTCTTAGCCACGCCCATATTTTTAAACTGCAATCTTATTGGCAAAAAAGAAAAGCAACTAAGCAACCAGGAGAATAATTCTATAGAAATTCGGTTTTGAAACAGAACTTTTCTTTAGCTCCGCCGTTTTCTTGAATAGTAAAGGGTGTGACCAAAAGATGAAAATTTTGAGGTCCGTCTCTTTTTTCTCTGGAAAATAAGAGACGCAGTTCACAGATTCCGGAAGAAACGGTATTAAAAAAACTGTATTAAAAAA
This sequence comes from Caenorhabditis brenneri, assembly GCA_000143925.2. NCBI lineage: Eukaryota > Metazoa > Nematoda > Chromadorea > Rhabditida > Rhabditidae > Caenorhabditis > Caenorhabditis brenneri. Next base: position 12,091 of record GL380659.1, read on the forward strand.
ACATTTTCAAAAATTTTCGAGACAGAAAATTTTGGTCGGGACCTTTGACTCCGCCCACTTTTCCGCACACGTCTGGCATTCTCGGCATTGTGTGCTGGAAGTCTAAATTTGGATGAATTAAAATTTGAAAAAGTAATTGTTTTCTGTTTTCTTGGAGGTCATTATTTAAGAACAAAATTGAATCGCGAGCAAGTTGATATAACTGCGACGTTTGTATGTAACTTTTTTCAAGAATAATAGTTTCCATTGTGAAGAGAAGTAGGTTAGAAAATCTAGAAACATTAAAAACAATTCATAGGAAAATAAGCTGATGATTAGGCTCCGCCCACTTTGTTGCAAACACACCCCTGATGTTGCTATTGGAATACAATATTGGAAATTTGGAAATTTTGAATCTTGAAACAGTAACTTCTTTTCAGTTTTTTTCTCAAGTTTTGGATTTTTCGAAAAGCTCCGCCCATTTCCTCTTTGCAAAAAACAAAACTTTAAAAATGGAAGGTGATATTTGTCAACAAAAAACATTAAGCCCCGCCCATTTTTCGGCCAAGCCCATGTTTTCAAACACCGGTCACAGAATCATATGCAAACAGGAATTCGATCGTGAAGTGGAATTTTTTTCAGAAAAAGGGCGAGGCTACGTAATAAAAATTTCGAGCCCGCTTTTTTTTCCTATATCAATATATAAGAACGTGGAAAATTGAAACTTTGGAATTCATTTCGGAAAAGTTCGCAAAATTCCGCCATTTTATTTTTACGTCGCTTTGGCACTTTTCAGTTCGACTCCATTCTGCCTAAAAATCGTTCTCCAGGCCACGTACTTCATTCATTTTTACTCCTTTAACTGTTTTATTTATTTTCGGCAAAATGGAGTCGCGCTATCGTATATCTACACAATATTGTACAAAGGGTTTTTTTGACCTCGGGGTTTACGTAATTTTTTTCCTAATTTATAACTTTCGTTTATTTTGATTTCCTAATTTTTGTTTCCAAAAAAAATGTCCATGAGAATCGAGTTCACGCGATTTTCGACAGAATATCGTCGTTTTAAAATTATCCCCCATGCTTCCAGGGGGAAGATGTAGTCAGTTAGCTCCCGGGATTTTACTAAGCCTATTTCTTAAAGGGTGTATCCCCCATGCTTCCAGCGTGCTGAGCTTGGGGGGAAGGTGTAGTCAGTTGGCTCCCGGGATTTTACTAAGCCTATTTCTTAAAGGGTGTATCCCCCATGCTTCCAGCGTGCTGAGCATGGGGGGAAGGTGTAGTCAGTTGGCTCCCGGGATTTTCCTAAGCCTGTTTCTTAAAGGGTGTATCCCACGTGCTTCCAGTGTGCTGAGCTTGGTAAGAAGGTGTAGTCAGTTGGCTCCCGGGATTCTACTAAGCTTGTTTCACAATTGGTGTAAACAAAACTGAGGGAGGAATTCAAAAGATTTGCCCCAGAGCGCCATTTTTCTCTTCTTCAAAATCGAATATTGATTGAATTCAGCCCGAAAATATCATCTCCGTTGCGTAAAAGGTCACGGACATTCAGAAGTTTAACACGTTTAATCTGTGAAACTGATGTGAAATGAGAAATCGAACTTCAAAAAAAGTGAAGCAAGTATTTTAAACCCGTGATGACCCGGGTCAAAAAAACCTTTTGTACAACAGTGTGTAGAAATACGGTAAACCAATGGAGTCGGACTGAAATTAACCAAAGCAACGTAAGAATAAAATGGCGGAATTTTGCGAATTTTTCCGAAATGAATTCCAAAATGAAAAAGTTTCAATTTTCCACGTTCTTATATCAATCTCTAGAAATAACGGGGCATTGGGTGGAATAAAATTTTTTGAAGAGAAAGTGATCAAGAAGTATTTTGAAACGGTAAAAACATTTCGTGCTAGAAACACGTCACCAAAGAAAAAACTCCTAAATAGGGAGAGAAAATTGAATAATATGCCTTATATATCTATTCATCCTCATTCCCTTATTGTTTTATTATAAAACAGTATCTATCCAGGAAAATGAAAAGGAATGATTGCTGAGAGGATTAAAACTAAATTAAACATTCATATTGAAAAAAAAATGATTACGAAAACATTTGGAACAGTAATATTTTTCATTTCCGAAATATTTTTCTAGAAGGTTATATTCAAAACGTTTCGACATAAAAAGAAAACCTGGTGTTCTAGAAAAATTGACCCTTTAAATGAAATATGAAACTTACTAGAGCTAGATTTATGAGAAACATTACAACATTACCTCTGATAATTGACAAAAGTAAGTTAGATAATGTTGAAACAGAAAAAAAAATAATGTTTCAAAACTTTTGGAAGTTTCATTTCAGATTGATGTCGTTTGAAAGTTATGTATAACATTCGTTCAAAAAAATAATCGGTCAACATTTCAATCGACGACCAATTTGTCATTTCTTCATGTTTTATTACACGTTCGTCTTGGAAATCAATAAAAACCAAGTGAATATAGTTTCAAATTGTTCAACACATTTTCATCAATAACAGGCAACACTTTCAGAAACAAGACCCAAAAATTTTTCGAAACAGTGGAAAATATAGTGAGAATGGGAAAAAAATTCAATGGAAAAATGAAAATTTTGCTGATAGGTAAGAAAAATGTTATAACAATAAGTTTGAAAAACGAAACATTTCTAATTAGCAAACTATTATTCCAAATCATTGACAAGAGTCGCTTAGTAACTGTTGAAACAGTACTTTTTTTTTAGTTTTTTCTCTTTTCTTTTAGAGAATTGCTGCTTCAAAATTAAAAGAAAAACATGATTGAAAGAAAGTCAGTGGTGAAAGCCAAATTTCATTGTTTAAAAATTTTTGGATCTCAAGAAGTACTAGGACCAATGGTGAAATTGCAACAGTGAATTTGAAAGAATGACTTAGAAAATACAAATTATTTTCAAAAAATTTAATGTTTCAGGACGATTGATAGAACTGTTGTTCAAAATTTCATGTTACTCATCAGAGGGTTGCTTCAGTAAACAAACATTTTTTACGAGAGTAAACTGCATAAATTTGAAGCTATCAGAGAAAAAAAAACGAAATAGGAAAATAAAATTGAAAAAGGAACCTTTTATACCTGTATATCTTTATAGCTCTATTGTTCTATCATAACAATATCTATTCAGGAATAAATACAGAGAGACAACAATAAATGGGATAAAAATTTATTGGGTCATCATGCGTTTTTATGAATAGCTCTTAGTATCTAGGAAAATAGGTATGAAAAGTTGTGAAACAGTAATTTTTCTCACTAAAACTTACTGTTTCTGAATTTGTTGATCAAATTTTTTGACATTCAAAAAACTTCATTTAAAATGCTACCATTTCTCTTCTTGACAATCAATTTCTCAGAAGCTGGAATAAAAATGAAAAATAGATAGCGAAAAATGTTTTAACAACAATAATTTGGAAGATTTTCAGAGAAAAAAACAAATTTTTCAGAATGGAAAAAAAAGATCAAATTATTGATACTCCATAAATTTTTACTGTTTCAAATTTTTCGAAATGCAAAAGTTGCAATAACACGATACAGTGACTATCCAGAATTCATCACTTTTTCAAATTAAATTTTGAAACAGGAAAAAATGTGAAAAGTTTCCAGAACTAAAGATTTCTTTTGTTTTGTGTATACATACATCTGGAGGCACCGAAAAAACTAAGTCCATCAACATACTAACCGAGATTTGAAATTTTTTGAAACAGTAAAAACTACTGTTTCATCAAAAATGGAGAGTGAATAGGATATTGAATTGTGTAATGTTGAGTAAACCACTATGGAAATCTCATGAAAATAGTTCTGATTATTGACAGAAGTAGGCAAATAGAGCAGTAAAAAATTATTCGAAAAAACCCTGTTTGAAATTTTCTGGAAAAATTATTTTAGGTTGAAAGAAAGACTTGACAAATTTCGAAAAAGTAGTGAGAGGCTTTGGCAGAACAATGAGCTTTAAGGAAAATAAACCTTTTTGCTGACATTATTTTACCAATGAAAAAAAAATGAAAAAATAAATTTTACTGATAGGTCAGAAAAATGTTATAACATTAAGTTTGAAAATTTTCGGAAGAAATTTTTCAGATTGGAAAAAAATTGACCAATTTATTGATACTCCATAAAATGCTTACTGTTTCAATTTTTTTAATGCAATGGTTGCAATCACACAATACAGTGACTATCCAATCACTTTTTCAAATGAAATTTTGAAACAAGAAAAATTACCGTTTCATCAAAACTGAAAATAAATAGGATATTGAGTTGTTTAATTTTGAGTAAAAGAATTTTTAAGTAAGAAAAAATCATAAAATATTTCTGATTATTTACAAAAGGAGAGAAATAGGGCAAAAAAAAACTATTCAAAAATTACTGTTTGAAGTTTTCTGGAAAAGTTGTTTTAGTTTGAAAGAGCTTGATAAATTTTACAAATTTAACGGGGGAGTTAAGCGTAACAATAAACTTATGAAGAAAAAAATCAAGAAAATTCTCTGAAGCTGCAGAGAACATTGTTATCAAAAATTGAATAAAAAAGCCTTACATTCGTTCTATAGCTCTTTTGTTTTAACATGATAATATCTATTCAAAGGAAAAAATATTTCCGGATAAAAAAAAAAGAATGGGATAAAAACTTATTTGCTTGATAATAACATCACATGAACTTTTTTCTTCCAAAAAATTACTGTTTTGCAATTGTTCTTCCCGACAATCCCATGAAATTCCTTATTCATGTTAAAGGAGGTGGGAACTCTCGTTGTATTGAGACTCGTATTGAGACTAAAAAAGGGCCCGGCGCATATAGGCAAGTAGAGTCGGCGCGCTTTCCGGGTCGCATAGCGCAGCCGGTAACGCTTTCGGTGTTCAGCCAAATGGACCCTAGGTTCAAACCCACCAGAGGTATCTACTGTCAAATTTTTAGAGAAATTATTTTTTTGAGTTCCACCCTCCTTTGATAAACTGTTTCGATTAATCTCACACTATACTTTTTTTCAACGGAATTTGAAAAAACTTGGGAAAAAAAATAACAGACAAACAATCAAGAGGGTTTATAGAAAAAAACGTCCAGTAACAGTTGGAAAAAGTGAAAAAATTATTAAAAATGAAGCTTCATATTGAAGAGTAATACTGTTTCAATATGTACACAGAGGAAAAGAATATAATCAGGATAAAAAACGGAATTTTTTGGCAAGTACGTGAATGGAATGAATAGCTCACACAACCTTTGAAACAAAATGAAAATTTTTGAAACAGTAAAAATGTACTGTTTCAAATATTTTATGAAAAAAATTAAATTTAGATCACTGTGATAAAGCTAGGGCAAACACACCCCTCAAAAATTTTTCTCAAAAGCTTCCATGAATAATTGTGATGTTGCTGTTGCAAAACAGTGATAAAGAAAAACATCCAAAAAATCCATTCTTTGATTTTGAGCCAGTGAAATTTTTTTTAAGGAAGGAGTAATGAATGAAAAAGTGAACAAAAAGAAACCCAAAAAATTGTTTGAGAAAATTTGAAACAGAAATATGAAAATAAGAGAAATCTAATAGTTTTAATTATTGAGAGAAGTAGGTTAGAAATTATTGGAACAGTAAATAAAAAAACAATTTTTTGGAAAACACACAAATCTCCGCCTCGATCATAGAAAGGGGCAAGACTTACTTTTTGCTATGGTAGTGTGAAAAAAAGATTCAAAACAGTTTGAAAAACATAAAATTTGTTAAGAAAAAAATGATAATAAAAAAAAATCAACACAATGTTTAGGAGAAAACAACCAAAAACTTTTCGAAACAGTAAAAAATTTTGTGGTAAAAACACGTCACCAATAAGAAAAAGGCCCAAAATAAAGTGAGAAAAGTGAAAAAATATGCCTTATACACTTATTTATCCTCATTCCACTATTGTTTTCTTATAACAATATCTATTCAGGAAAAAATATCAAGATGAAGAAAATGACTATTTGGAAGCTTGAAAATAAGTTAAAAAAATTTTGAAGCAATGAAAATAAATTCTAAAGTTATTGTATGAAAATTTTTGGAAAAGTCATAATAAACGATACTTTAACAAATTCTGAAATTGCTCAGAATCAGTCAGGAAACTTTGAAACAGTTAATTATTGTTTGAACATTTTTTGAAAATCAATTTTGCATTATAAAAAATTACTGCTTCAAATGAAGTTTTTGCAAGAGCAATATTTCTGCAGCCAATTTTTATTCATCAAAATAGGTAATATACATACTTGAGAAATCTCGGGCTGGGCTTGTCCGAGAGGGGAGGGGGGGGGGGGGGGGGAATATTCAAAACCCCAGATACAAAAACTTTTGCACTGCTTTAGAAAACGCTACATTTATTTACGAAAAATTGGGTAAATTTTTTTCCGATGTTTCAAATTTCTCGGCAACAGCCTTCGGGCTCTTTTTTTTCAAAAAAAAAATTCAAGTAAAGTGGAAGAGTTACAAAAAACAATGCATTTGAGAATCTTCAGAAGTAGGTATGAGAAAATTTGAAACAGTGAAAATTCACTGTTTCGTGAATAATTTTTCTTGAAAAATCGAAAAAACATTTTTTTTTTGAAATACTAGTTTTTTTCAAAAGTTTTCTGTTTCTGAAAACTTTTTCTATTGTGCGATATAATTCGAACAGTGTGTTGTCAGATTCAACTTTGTAAGATACCGATACTATGGAGAATATAAAAAGGAAGGCCTATACAAAAAGTTAGGCCCCGGTTTCAGAATTCGTTCCGACTCCGATCCCAATAAGCACCCTCAAGTTTATGAGAATTAAACTTTGAAACAGAACATTTTTCCAAACAAAAATATATATATAAATCTGGTCCCGCCCATTTTTTCTAAAACCGCCCACCATTCTATGATGAGGTCTGAAAAAATTTTTTACGAACAAACTTTTTTACAAAAAATGTTTCTTGATTTTTTACTGTTTCAAAAATTTCTTTGAGGGTAATCAAAATTTCAAAACATCGATGATTGTGAGAATTAAAATTGACTCCGCCCACTTCTATAGAAAAGAGTATTTCCCAAAAATATTATCAAAACAAATTTTGAAAAAAAAAATTTCAAAAAAAAATTTCAGAAAAAAAATTTTTTGCAAAATTAAAAAAAAAAATTGTCTTTGGATATTTTTTTTCAATTTTTTTTCCAAATTTCATTTTTCACTGTTTCAACCTAATTTCCCAAAAATTTCCGACCAAAAACCTCCCCAAAACCTGATCACCTAGCCCTCTATGACGTGTACACAAACCCCCAAAATAATTGGAAAACTCGTAAAAAAAAGAGACGGATTTCTTCAAATTTTCCTCAAGAATAGGGAATGAAATTCAAATTGCTTTCCTCAAAAAAAGGAGGAAAGTGCTCCAGAAAATGGGGGAAAGATGAGGCAAAAATAGAAGGGGAAATGGATGGAATTGAAGGAAAAGGAAATGAAGAAATTGGGGTTATTTTTAGAATAAATTTGCAGATGTATTAATGCAAAGGTTACTGTTTCCATGGAAAAGAAACGGGAGAAAATTTGAAAACTTAAAGAAAAAAAAATTTTTTTGGAAAATTTTTTTACTGTTTCAAAAAAAAATTTCAGTACAGATAAGAACTGATTACCTTGATTTGCTGTGAGATTTTTGTAGACAGAAAGATAATTTCGTAAAAAAAATCTGAACTTTTTATTTCGGAGAATTTTTCTTACAGGTTTGAAATTTTTGAAATAAATTTTTTTTACCGTTTCAAAAAAAAAATTGCTGTAATCAGTAATCCACAACTTCTGTTGGTCACAATCCTTTATGAATAAAACCAATATTGTTTTGCACGAAATAAAAAAAAATCAATTTCAGAAAAAAATATCCTGAAAACATTTTTTACTGTTCCAAAACTTTTTCTGTACAATTATCGGTCGGTTTAAACTAATTGAGCTGCCAGATACGGTTTATTATGTAAAAAATATATTCAAATGTATATTTACTGTTTCAAAATATTTTGGAACTCGAAAGAATGAAAAAATTTTCAGTACGTTCTTGAAATTATTCAAAAAACTGCACTTTGAAGGAATTTTTTGCAGGTATTGACTTTTTCAGAATTCCAGTGCTAATTGGGTACTTATCAAAAAAAAACAAAATCATCAATGTATTTTGAATAATTTTGAAACAGATAATTGTTGCTTACTGGAACATTTTCTTTCACTGTTTCAAAATTTTTTACGAAGTTATCTAAAAAAATACTTCACTAATTCACTATTTTTCTTAATTTTTCACTATTTGAAAGAAAATTTTTGCACAGCTCCAAACTGATTGAAGGTTGAAGAAGAAACTGAAAAATTAAAGATGAACATCAGATTGGAAACTTTGGAAAGATTGTTTACGTTCCAGATGTTTTCACAATGATTGTGATGAAGTTTGCATTTTGTTACCTAAAGACAAAAAAAAACTCCAAGGTTTCAATTTCTGGATATGGCAAATTGATTTCGAACATTTTTGTTGGATTTTTATTTTTTTGTTCTTGTGTCTTAGACCTGTAAAAACTTTTTTGAAGTTAAAATAAAAGAAGCTTAAGTTGATCATTTCAAAATTCTTCTTTAAAGTTAAAACATCAGTCATATCATGAAAAGGTAAAAAATGACATTTTTAGAGTTTGTTTAAAACAGTGAAACCCATCTTCAACTAATATGGACTTATTTTTCGAAGTACTTTTTTCGAAGTCAAAAATATGTTTGTTTGTAGAAGTAAAAAAATTCTCAGAAAACGCGAAATTTCGAAACTCCTATAGAAATCTTTTTAATGTTTCAAGAAATAATTGGAACCGTTTTAAGCTGAAAACCATGATAAAGCGGAAGTGAAAGAATTTTAAAAATATTTTAAATGAACGTTTCTCTGGAAATTTTTTTTCTGTTTCAAAAAAAATTCCAGAACAGGTATGATCTGATAACCATGATAGGATCCCTTTTTCACTGATTCAAAAACCATACTTGTGAAATCGCGGGCCGGCCCGGCCCGCCCGGTCTGCATTGAGAAAAAGTTTCGAAAATTTACCCTCAAAGTTATGGAAAAAACACAAAATTTTTCAATTTTCCGCTGATTCGTGATTCAAACTACTCAAACTACTCCCAACATGCAAAATATGTGACAGTTACACAAAAAATAGGCTAAAATCAGCTCATTTTTCAATTTTGAAAAATGGAATTCAAACTTCGCGGTAACTGGCTTGCCGGCCCGGCCCGGTGAAATTCCTCATCCGGCCCGGCATCACAAGTATGTCAAAAACTGACTTTTGAAAAGTAGATACCGTTTAAAACTGAATTCTCAAATAATGTAAATGTGAGTAGAATAATTTTGAAACTGGAAAAAATTGAAACAGAAAGATTACTTTAAAACCGGCCATGTTTGAAAAACTCTTCAAATGAAACAGTCAAAAAATTTTCATTGTGAAAAAAATTTCCTGTTTCAAGCAAAGGTTAAGATATTGTACGGGCTGAATTCATAAAGTCAATATGCATATTTTTCGAGATGAGATTAATTTCGAAACAGAAAACATTTCGGTTAGTTTCTTTACTGTTTCAAAAAACCAAATTTTCTTTGAAAAATTTTTGTGATATCACTACGGTCCAGTTCTGTTGATCTCGATGCAGAGAAAGAGAAAACTGATATGATTCGCCTGTTTTCGCCATTTCAAATAAAACACAGTTTGGACTGTTTCAAAGTTTCAGGGTCGGTTGCACGATTAGTGCAATTATCGTTTCCGTTTCATTGATCGAACCATTTTTCATTCTAAAAAGTTTTTTTTCGGAAAATATGAACTATAATGAGAAAATGAGGTAAATTCGAAAAATGACTGAAAACCCAAGAACAGGAAAAAACATAAAACTTGAGAATAAATAGTTGATGTTTCAAAACAATTCACAATTGTTCCCTTTGTGTTTTTAGTTGATGTATCATACTCTGCCAATTCCTACAACAATAATTTTTGCTGTTTCAAATTTTAAGAAAAAATCATGTAATGGGGAGCTAGAAGGCAGTTCCGTTTCTTCTATTTGGCTGATCAAATTAATTGAAATTTCTGAAAACAAGGGAGTGAAAGTATTGAAACATTTCCACTGTTTCAAAACTTTTTGATTTTCAAGAATGAAAGAAAACTTTAATCTTTCTGTTCACTCGTCTTCAATCGGAGTAATAAGAAGAAATTTCGAACTTTGCTTCCACTATTCTCGAAACGAAAAATGTTTTTCAGTGGTTTCTTTTACTGTTTCGAAAATGTTTTGGATCTCAGTTTTTCGAAAACCGCAACGATGGGGCAGATTTTTTAAAAGCATCAAATTTAAAAAAGGCCAAACAAAAAAGCCAGATCTCCCAAAGATTTTTAAAAATCTTATTCTAATTTTGAATTTTGAAAAAATACAGAAAATTTTCCAAAACTACTCTTTTTTACTGATTCGAAAATTTTTCAGGTTGAAACGATAAGTCTACTGGTATTGTATTGTGCCAAAACTCACACGAACCAAACAATTTTCCTAAAAATAATATACTTTTTTCATAGAAGTTTTTGTTTAAATATCGACTTTGCTCACCAATAGATCTAACGTGACTTTGCCGTGATATTTCGTTTTATAGTTATTTTGTGACAGAAAAATTTTTTGAAAAATTTTTTTTTCTGTTTCAAAATTTCAAAAAAGTTTTCGATTGAAAAACTTTTTTGAAACATCATCGATGTTGAAGTTCGAAAAACATAGAGCGAATGAAGTAACGTAGTTCATAAACTTTTTCCTGTTTCAAAAACCTTTCTAACAGTAACACAGGTATAAATCGTGATTTTGTATTGATAGATGAAGTTTCAAGAGCTTTCAAGTTGAAAATCAATAATTTCTGATGTTTTTTTTTCGTTACAAAACTTTCGGAGTTGTGGAAGTGCAGGAAAATAGTTATTCTGGAAAAAAACGTTTTTGGAAAATTCGAAATCAAACCGTTTTTTTTTAAATCAATTTACTGTTTCAAAAAATTTCAGAATTACGACGCATTTGAAAATTGTAATACACGACCAGTATTATTACGCAGAAAATTTTTCAAACAGTGAAAAAAAGTTCTGATTTTTTTACTGTTTCAAAAAAAATTTTCCACAAAAACCACCTAGTGTTATTTGATGTCCAAACCATAACGGAAATTTCAAAAAAAAAAAGGCCAGGAGAATTGTCAATTGTTGGTGCAGAGCATGAAAAAATACCATAAAAAAGAATACAAACAGTACAAAATACATATTTTCAACACGAAAAAGCGAAGTTGAGACCCAGAAATTAGTCAAAAAAAAATAAACAGACATGACCAAAACTGACCATTATTTAACCAGAAACTCTCATAAAAATGTCTTAAAAACACCCCGAAAACCCCAAAAATTTGTCAATTTTTGATCTTTTCTTTCGGAATGGGTACAACCCCATTCCTCCCCCAAAAAAGAGGTGAAAATAGAAGGATACATCGTTTATTTAAAGAAAAATGGATACTCCCAATGGGAATTCCCCCAGGAAGAAAATAGATGAACGAGCATTAGGAGTGGAACGAAAATAACAGAAAAAAAGAAGAAAAATTTTATTCGAAAGGGAAAAAAAGAACTTTTTACGGAGAGAATTGAATTGTTCTGAGCAATTTTTTTTTGGGTTTTGGAAAAAAAATTGTTTTGAAAAATTGGTGTAGATTTACAGATTAGATAGTGAGGAAGTAAAAAAAACAGAAAAGTTTATTTTCAGCAGAACACAAAAAAAATTTGAAACAGAAAAAAAAACAACGACACTCCGATCTTCCGGTACTTGTTTTTAGTGCATT
>GL380660.1:0-13209 GCA_000143925.2 Caenorhabditis brenneri
GCGGATCACTACAACATACATACCGAAATTTTTTTCTAACAGTAAAATTGTAAAGTATCAAAATAAGTTGAAATGAAAAATTGATTTCAATCAATGGTGCCTTGTGCCGGAAAAAAGTACCATAAGCTGCTTCAATCGTGAGAATTTATGAAAAATATTCCTAAAACAGTTAATTAGAGAAAATGACTGACGTAAAATGTAGCATTTTGGAAATAGTTATGAACAGGTTGTGAGACTTTTTAATTAAAAAGCACTCGAATCGATTCAAAATCAAAAACAAACCCTGTCGATAATTTTAAACTTTCCCCTGTAATCATTCGAGATTTTTAAACGGAGCTATGAAAAATTGGAATGCAGGCATTTCTAGCATGCAAGAAAAACCTCGAGCTTTACAAACAAAACAGAAAGGAGAATAAGCAAGTTTATCAAAAATAAATGAACTGTGAACATTACTCAATCCTACTCATGCAGTAATGCACAAAAAACGTTCACCTACAAATTAATATTCTGAAACAGTGATTCATTCAAAACAACATGAGAAATAGTAAACGCAGAATGTTTGCTCGGGAGTATGTTCAACAACAGCGAAAAAACTACTGCAACTTAATTATTGTTTAACCATAAAAGGCTTTGCCGAAACAGTTTTTTTTCTCAAAAATGACGGTCTTTGGACAATGCCATTATTGCTTCTATAGTGTATCGCGTTCCAGAAATTCAGAAAATCGCCCTATTGAAACAGTGAAAATTCAATATTCTCTATAAGTAACTAACAGATAATTCCTGTTTCAAAACTATATTTTTTGTGAAACAAATTTTCGAAATCGTTCTAAATCGAATATGGTCAGTTTCAGTCACATTTGAAGAATGTCGAAGAAATCACATAGGATTATTCTAAGCTTGGAATACAACTTCCGTTGTTTTATTGTTTTGTTAATATGTTCAAAAAAAGCTCTCTTGGCCACTTCGTTACCGGAATTTCATAATTACACTCCCTCACATTTTTCTAACCAGAATCTTATTCTGAAACGGTGAAGTGTTGGAGAACTGACATCTCATATTTTACCGAATGATCGTTGGACGACTATGGTTTGTGCATTCCGGGTGTACTAATCATAATGTTGGGGTGTACTAATCATAATTTTCGGGTGTATTAATCATAGTTCTTTTTCTTTTTTGACCCTTCTATAATACTCCTTTGCACATATTTTGTATTGCTTATTACTCGACGTTTCAGCATGGGTAACCATTGGATAAACTTACTGTAACAGAAAATCTTCCGGAAAAATGTTCTTCATGAAACAGTGAAAGTTTTTGAGATTTTTCCATACAAAGATCATAAATCGCTTCAAGATCTCTCTTTACTCTTAAATTTACTGCTCGAAACAGCAGAAAAATCCAATTATCAGAACAAAAAACTGGCAAAACTTTTTTACTTCTGTTGCACTTTCCAGAAACATTTACTGCTGAGCTTTCGATTTTATTGAATTTATTCGGAATACTACCGAGGAAAATCTTATTTCGAAACAGTAACAAATTCAAAGTTATACTCAAAAAAAAAATACAAAACGCGAAAAGTCTTCAATTTTAGTTTTACAAACTAGTCGCACCGAATTCTTACTGCAATTGCGGTAATGTTTAGTTGAGGGAATTTCTGTCGAAGCAGTATTTTTTTTTTTTGAAAATGATTGTTCGTAATGCATCAGAAAATTTGGTAACTGTGTTGTAATTTTTAAAATTCAAAAAACCACCCCATCGAAACAGTAAATATTCAATATCGCTTGATAAGAACTAACAGATATTCCGTGCTTCGGAATTGTATTATTTTGTGAAATAGTTCTTCTAAAATTAATTATTTTCTCTAGAGCAGGCATTTGATTGAAATCGAGTTTCAATCACATTCAAAGTATGTTTTAGTGATGCCTTTGGACTATTCTGAAAATGTGCCATATCTTTAGGTTTTCACTTGAAACAGTAAACAAATGATTTTTTTCCATTGGGAAATTCATAAAACCTACTTTGGTCACTTCGTTATAAACTATGCGGATCAACTACCAAACATTACCATTACCGATTCGGAAAGTGTTTAAATAAATTCAAATTAAAACTTGAGTACCAATCCAATTGGTGCCTTGTGTCGGAACAAAGTACCATAAGATACTTTCAGTCGTGAGAATTCGTAAAAATTATTCTGGGAAACATTAATTGGAGGGAACGCCTGACTTAAAATGTAGCATTCTGGAAATAGGCACGAACAGGTGGTGAGTATTTTTTTTTAAATAAAAAGCCTTCGAATCGATTAAAAATCAAAAAACAAACCCTGTTGATAATTGTAATCTTTCCCTGTTATCATTCGATATTTTCAAATGAAACTATTGAAAAAAATTGGAATGCAGGCAATTTCTAGAGTTCCAGGAAATCTTCAAACTTTATTAAATAATTACCAACAAAACAGAAAGAAAAATTAGCGAGTTTCTCTAAAAATGAACTGTAAATAATCTCATCTCACCGATGCAGTGATGCCAACATAAATTTTTACCTAGAAAATAACATTCTGAAACAGTGATTTTTTTTTTGAAATAACTCGGAAAAATAGTAAATACAGAATGTTCCCTCGGAAGTTTTAAAAAAACCGCGACAAAATAACTGCAATTTCATGATTGTCTAATTAAAAATAACATTGTCCGAACAGTGTTTTTTTCAAAAATGATGGTGTTTGAACTATTTCTACATCACTCGTATAATGCATTGCGATTTCAGACAGTTGAAAAATCGCCCTTATGAAACAGTGAAAATTCCATATCTTCTATAAGTAACTAACAGATAGTTCATGATTCAAACGGATATTTTCCTGTAGAACAATTTTTTGAAATCGTTATTGGTGAATATATTGAACGCAAATTGCGTTCACATTTGAAGCATGCATAAGTAGTCACCATGCACTATTCTAAAACTGCGCTACAACTTCGGGTTTTACTGTGAAACAGTGAACATTTTTCCTATTGAAAAGATTATAAGAAAAAAGATTATACTGCTTTGGTCGCTTAGCTATCGGAATTTCATGTCGTACGGGTTAGTAGTCATTAACTTTTTTACAAAACCTTCACCGATTCTGAAACAGTGAAACTTTTAAAAAATTGTCGACTTAATTTTTTTTCAACTATATTTCTAGTGTTTTTAAAAGTATTTTTGTATGAACGTTGTGTTAAGATATTTTCCATCGAGAGAAATGGCAAAAGTATTCTTGGAACAGTTTTGTTGCAAAAGTGGAAAAGTTGGAAAGAGCGACGGTAACAGAAAATAAAGCATTCTTAGAATGAATGTTCATCATGAAACAGTGAAAAGCTTTCGAGATTTTTTTCATAGAATAGCTTATGAGACACTTCCAGATTTTTCTTTATTTTAAAATTTCTTGCATAAAACAGCAGAAAAATCCTTTTAATTCTAATTATCAGAACAAATAACTGGTAAAACTTATTTACTTATGTTGCACTTTCCAGGAAAATTAATGAAAACATTATATTATATAAGAAGAAAAATCAAAACACAAGAACAAATATTCAAACTTGATTATGTCATAGTTGACGCATTTTCAGAAAACCTGAATTTGAAACAGTAAAAAATCTTTTTTCAGACGAATCGCGATGAGAAACACGATTCTTTCCAGTGAGATAATGATTCTGCGTTTTGTAAGATGTTGTTTTCGCTTGGTTCGAGATTTACTACAGTTAGGACATGTGAAACATTGGAATATAATATTCGAAACAGTAAAAGTTCTGAAAGTTTGGAACTTCTCATTGTTCTCCACTTACCATAGGACAAAGATTACCGGTGAATAATTACCACTCTATACAATTTCTAAACGGAACAGTGAAAAATCAAAGACTAACATCACCAAAAACTTTATCGATTAGACTCAGCAACCTAACCTGGAACTGTTTTCCTGCAACAGTGAAAATTTCACGCTTTGTGAAATTCGGTCGTAAAAATATATATTTTGTCCCCAAAAATCCCAGTTCTCTTTAAAAATGAACTAAAATCGAAGAAAAAATTGGAAAAATGTTGAAAAGTCTGTGAATTGACGTGAAATAAAAGTTTTATACAACGTCACGTCAGAACGCGGACGGACGGCAAACGGACGGACGGCAAACGGAAGGACGGCGGACGGGGCGGACGGGCAAATCGCCGTCTAAATACAAGCCTTACTCCAGTAATCATAGAGTTAATCTTGATAAAAATCTTACTTCCATGAAACTGATGACTTGAAGCAGCAAATTTTGCGGTTTAGACAACTTTTTGGAATCAGTATTGAAAGTGTTTGAATACGAAAATTGAACTTTCATAAAAAACTAACTATTTTTCCAATAGATCCAAAGAGATCACTACAATCAATATATGTGAAACATTGAAACAATTTATTTGAAACTGTAAAACTTGAGAATTCGTTAGATTTATCCAAAATGCTGAGTTTTTTCCAACTTTTTTCCTCTAAAAAGTTTGTGATTGTGAAAAAAATCTGTTTCGGTTCGTTGTTTTCCCTACGGAACATTAAAGGCAAATAGTTGGTGGTTAATTGATTATCTGAAATCTTTTGCTGTAATACATGAACACCAATTGTTATTCTTAAAAGAAGAGCGAGGAGAATACGGTAGTCAGAATTTCGAGGAATAGTCTGCAAACATGCGCTCGCGGACCTGGAATTTCAATTGACGACGCTCAATTTTTTTTCAATCACAAATTTTCAGTCGATATTGACCCTATTACAACATTTCTGAGACAAAATGATAAAAAAAAACACCTCGAAAAAACGTTTTCGCTTTCAATTTTCATAATTTCCCAGACAGTGTAAAATTCTGAAAAATCTGAAAAAAATTCGGACATAAAAATAATAGGTCTTTTCCAATACGTATTAGTAGTACCCGAACAATACGTATTAGTAGTACCGAAGAATATTTCCAGATTGTCAGTCAAAATATGTGAAACATTGAAACGCTTTGTTTGAAACTGTAAAATTTGAGAATTCTATGATTTTTTTCTAGCTACTGAGCTTGTTTACAAAAAATTACAGTAAATCATTATATTCGAAATACTGATATATATCGATCCATGAGCATCTTTCCTCCAAAATTGAACTGACTGTTCCTAATTTGGGGGATTGAATATTCCTAATTTGTGAATACCGGACTACCAGATCTATTCACAGAAATGATCCAGTTGTAACAGTAAAGAAAGCTGTTTTGATTTATTGTTTTCCGTATGGAACAGTAAAAACGAAGAGTCGATGGTTCGGATATCGCATTGACTAGCTTTATTGAGAAATCAGATTGAAAAAAACAATAAATTGATTTCTAAATTAAACTCAAGAAAACGAATTGGCTCAAAATAGAGTTTTAAAACAGTGAACTTTAACGGAACAACAACAAAAGTTAATTTAATTTTAGTATGATCGAAATTAGCTTTTCCCATTCACGACTAAATTATCTTACTGAAACAAGAAAAATTCGTTTGAAAATTGAAAATGAGTATTGTATCAGAAAAACTTTTCTTTGGCACAAAATGTTATCTTTCAAAGTACTAATGTTAGGCTAAAACATTTAAAGACAACAAACCAATGATTTAGTTAAACATTTACGCATATTTTCTTTTTTGAATTAGTAAAAAAATTTTTAGTAAAAAAACTGATTGTATGACAATCTTAAAAAAGCACCTTGGGAACTGGTGGTTTTGTCCTGGAACAATGAAAAATCGGAAAACAAAAACAGTTCAGGTTCAAAATTTTCGTCATATTAGTTTTAGTCAAAACTTTATGTTCTGACGTCCTGAAAAATTCTAGAATGTTCTGAAAAGTAATTAATCGAGAGCTTGCGAGTGGATTTTTGAGAATACTGTAGCTACCGTAATCCTACAGTAACCCGAGCTCCAGACGTTATGGAATTGAAGAGCTCGAGCACCCATTACCACATCAGACACACAGACAGAGCTTGGCGCTCTCTGGAAAAGATCTGGAAAGAGAGAGAATGTTCTGGAACGATATTCATCGAGAGCTTGCGAGCCGAGTTTTGAGAATATTGTAGCTACCGTAACTGTACAGTAATCTCTATCATTTTTTGTTTGTGTGCTATTGGGGTCCCTTCGGTAATAGATGCAAAGAATCGGACAAATCTGAGCACTCTGAACCCGTTTCCCAGCCATGATAAGGTGCTTGGGATACTGTAGCTACCGTAATCGTACAGTAATCTGAGCTCCGAACGCTCCGAAATTCTATAGAGTTGAAGCGCTCTGCAGCCCATGGCCACATTCCAAATATGGTACGAAACGGTTTAGTTGTTCAGTGATAAGTACTGGACATACAGACAGACAGACAGAGTTCGCCGCTTTGTTCATAGAGAAAAGATGACGACTACCTCACAAACAACCTGTTATCTGGCAGCTTTATCCTGAAACAGTAAAAAACCGGAAACTTTAAAAAATAGTTCAAGTTCAAAACGTTCATTGAGTAAATTAAGAGCCAATAAGAAAATAAAAGAAATAAAATCAACAATAAGTATAAAATCACGTCGGGAAAAAATCAGTTTCACAGGAATAAGTTAGTTGCAGCTAGTTCAAATTTAACGGGGATAGTTTTCATCACGTTCCTTGAGAGTTTCAAGTGGAATATTCGATTCTGGAGACAATGAAGAGTGGTGTGATGGAGTAGAAGACGAAGAGGGAGCACTGGATGGATATTGATTGTTCGAAGTAGTGTTCCACGCAACTTCACCAAGCAGAGAGTGTTTTTCAGCTTGCCTATCCTTGAATCTTCTATTCTGGAACCAAGTTCTGATCTGATGACCGCTCAACTGCAGCTGTTCCTCCAAACGCTTCTGATTTGACGGATGGAGGTGCTCGCTGAGAGTGTAGTGGGCCTTAAGCACATCGCATTGCCACTTCTCAAATCTCTGCCCTTTCTTTCCCGGTTTCAGAGTAGCTTTTGGTGCTTTTGGTTGATAGGAATGTTGAGCATCAAGTTGTGGTGAAAGAGATGGATAGTGAGCTTGAGGGGAGAAGACAGCATTAGTTGATGGCGTTGGCGATTGAAGACCTTTCGACTGGCTTTGATCTGAAAGTCACATTTTTGACGTTATTTTCATATTCGATACTGGTAGGTTAGCAGGTTTTCGAAAATAAAAATCGGCCTGAACCGTTTTCTTGGTATTTTTTCTCGGGACTCGTGGAAATATCCGAGACTCATTATTCGACAATAAAACGCCTTCCAGACTGAAAAATACCAGGAACGGTGAGATTTTTGTACGTATTTTCGAAAAGTTCCATTCGCGGACTCTGGCTTACTGTAGGGTCGAATTTCAGCTGCGTGGCGACTCAGCGATACGTAGCCATTTTTCTCATTTTGTTGGAAAATCAAAAATTTGGGTCTAACCTATTTTCAATTAGGGTCAAACCTATTTCCGCCCCCTTATTTACAATGCATTAGTAACATGACAATTTCAGATGAAGATTTCCAGACTCTTAGGCTCTAGTGAGGGCTGAAAATTTCAGAATCCACTCATTTGTCATCAAAATAGGTGCAGAAAATGCGATTTTAAGTTTTTCAGAGCGCAAAATCTAGACGGGTGAATCGCGGAAAATATTTTTTGAGCCCAGCGAATCACTGGAAACTTTCCAGGCCTGAGTCATTAGCCCCTAATGACTCTGGTCAAAATCTGGTCGGATGAGTCCCGGAAACTTCTCGAAATTTCAAAAGCGTCCCAGACCCGAGTCAAGAGTCCCGATTATTTTTTTCCAAGACCCTTGGCATTATCTTGGGGTCCCGGGTATTTTCGCCGGGTCCGGGGTTTTTTTCCACGAGCCCCAAAGTAAACACCCCGGAAACAAATTCATACCTTTTGCTTGACTTGGATCAATTGAAATTGGATTAACAGACTGGATGTGGTGATTGATCGATCGAGTGTGGACATCTTGACTTTGTGGTAACTGATGGGCGGTATGTTGATCGGTACCATGGACATCGAGTACTTTCTCAGTAACTGGCTCCAAACTAGCTTCTTTCACTACATTCGTCGGTGGCTCCAGTTTTTGAGTAGAGTTGGCATTCCTGCAGAATTTGAGATTTGAAGTTTGCTAGCAGCACCGGGGCTAGGCGGGAAAAAAATCCGAAAAAAATCGATAATTATATTTTTTTGGATTTTTTTCGAAAATTCTCGAGATTTTTCGGATTTTTCCACTTTTTTCGAATTTTTTTTCGGTTTTTAAAAGACGAAAAACCCATTTTTCTAATGGAAAAATGTTGAAAACTTACACAGTATCCTTTTCATCTTTCTTCGTTTTCAAATAATCCGGATCAGTGAAATAGTCCATCGAATGAATGACGAGATGCGGAAGTGATGTCCGATTCGATCCCGTGTTTCCAGCAGCATTCAGTCCCAAAGCTGATGCCAACCAATACGGAGAAGAAGGGTTCAACATGGTGTTTTACGAGAAGAAATGACAATGAAATGGGGAAGGCTGCGGACACCTCGGTTGACCCTCTATCGATCGATACTTTGACTGTGCAACAACTGGTCTCCCCTCCCCCTCAGCCGTCTGCCCGTCTGTGTCTCCTGATGGTACACTATGTCTCAAACAGACAGAGGGTGACCTTTCCAATCCTTTACGTCGTCCATTGGCACCTGGCCAACTAGCCCCCCTGGCGTACCCGTCATGAAATGCGCACAAGAATTTTGTTGGCGCTTTTGTAGATCAAAAAATTTTTGCGCGCGCCTTTTTACAAATACAGGCACCTGAACACAAATATTATCGCAAATTGGAAGTAATTACATATTATCGACGAAATAGTTTCAAAAAAATTGGAAATAAAATTTTTTGGTTGCGATTTGAAAATTTTGAAGTTAAAGATCGATGTTGGTTTGGAAGTCATACGTCTAATACAGGTAGAAATTTTGTTTTCCTAAAGTATAAGTTTGAAACAGTGAAACAATTTCTAATGCATGGATTCAAACCCATCAGGTTTTCAGAAAAAAAAATTTCAGAAAATAAGTTTTTTTTGAGTTCTCTCTCCCGTAATAGACTACTACTTCACAAACACCTTGCGAGCTGAAAACTTTATCCGGAAACAGTGAAAATTCAAAACACGATAATCATCATTTTCAACTCCATTCCGATCACAAAAATTGGATAGCCCTTTTCCAATCATAAAAATTCGAATTAACCGTGAATCACTTTCGTTTACATTACACCAAACGGGGGTTCATTTTGAAACAGCGAAATTTTTATGGATTCTCAGAATATTTGTATTCAAAATTTATGTTTCAAAAAACCATTCTAAATTTTTTTTTTGTGCAAAAAAACACTCCATCTCTTCAAAGCAGTCAATGAATGGGTATCATCAAGTGCTTTCTATCAGTGAGGGAACTTTCGATGAAACTATAGAAATATTGGAGAGTGATCTCGATAACAAACGCAAGATTTTCACAATAAATGTTAACCATAAAAAAGTAACAAGAGTGAAACGTTTCGTGAAATTTTTTCTGACTGAACAAAAACAGCATATCAAATCCTTCAAAATTATATATTCTCATTAGGTTCAAAAGGTGAAAGAGGAAAAAATTACTTCGATAATTGAACTTTTTCTAGATTTAAAGAATGAAATCTTGAATTTTCAAAACATATCTATTCGAAATTTATGTTTCAACAAAAATTCTAATGTTCATTGTGCAAGAAGCATCACTCCCTTTTTTTTTCAATTATTCTCATGAGGTTGATCTTTCAAGCAGTAGTGTATCATGAAAAAAAAATAAAACTTGTGCTGAGATTTTTCTAGTTAACGATTTGAATTTTGTAACAAATAGATCTAAGGAATCTATTTTTATTCAAGCCGTCAAAACCTCGAATAGGAGCGAAACAGTAAAAGTTGTGGACTGTAGATAACCTTTGAAACATTATTCAAAACAGTATAACTTGAAACATTGAAATTTTCGAATGAAGAAAAATACGATTTCCCTATGAAAAAAAACAAATACAAAACTCATAAAAAGTTGCTTTTCGCAGTGAAATTCGGAGTTTTTCTGAGAAATGTAAATGGATAACTATGGTTGAGGCATTTAAAACATTGAAATCGAATGTTAAAAACAGTAAATTTATTGAAGATAAAAGATAAATATTTTTTTCACGAAACAGTGAAAATATGGGTAATTCGACAATCACAAACACTCCCAACTTTATGATGAATTATTAAATTGAAACAATAAAGAAACAAAGAATTCGAAAAGCGAATAAGAATATATATCGATTAAGCTCAGTCATTTGGCCTGAAACGTTTTCCTGTAACCGTAAAAATCCAAAAGCATCTCGAAATGTTACATCGATTGTTGTATATAACAATCTGAATCTTAATGCTCTATTATGAAACTTCCCGAACTTTTAACTTCTGTGCAATTTCTGAACTTTAAAAAACCGTCCTAGGGGAGCAGTAAAAATCTAAAATTGTTAACAAGTAACCACCAGATAATTCATGTTTCAAATTTGTAATTAATTGTGAAACAATTTTCTAGAATTGATAATAGGTGGGATGACATAAAAATAAATTTTTAATCGTATTTGGCGCGGGTGATCACACTATATTTTTTGTTACGGCTCAAGATGTCGCTATGAAGCAGTAAAAAATTATAGAGAATCCGAAACACTTCAAGATGATAACATCTAAATGATTTCAAACTCCATTGAATATTCAAATTTGAAAAAGGAATGATTCGGAAAACCAAGATCACCACTAGCAACTTCACTTTTTACACTATGACACCCCGTGGAGATTTGTTGTTTTTCCATGAGTGTTCGGAGTTCCAAGCTGTAATGCATCACTAACGTTTACATTGCCTCAATCGTAGTTTTATTCTGCAACAGTAACAATTCGGAAAATCTCAAAAAGCTCATAATAAATGGTGAAAATTCATGTTTCGAAAAACAGTTTTACAATTAATTGCACAAAAAAATATCACTTCCATTTGTTCAGTTTCTACGATGTGTATGAGCAATTACTTTCCAACAAAAGAATTGGACGGGAAGTCTTTTTGAAACAGCAAATGAATTTGGGAAATCTACCAACAAGTGAAAATTATGAAAATGAATGTCCAGCATAAAAAGCGGAAAGTTTGTGAGAGTTTCTTTTGGTCAGTAAAAAACAGCAGTGCCAATTCCTTCAATGTCACACATCCTCACAATATCCATGACTCAAAACAGAAAATAATTACTTTGTTAATCGAAATTCCTTAGTTTCAAATATAGAAATTTTCAAACAAACCTCTAATTTTTGTTCTGCTCCCCAAAATTTAATTCTCCCTCAAAAACCAGAACATTGGCTGTGAAACAGTAATAAGACTCACAACCAAATAATAATGTGCCATTCATTCCAGCAAATTCACAAATTTTCAAAACGGTATAATCTGAAACGGTAAACAATTATTGACAAATGAAAAAAGTAGTTGCGATTTCTCAATGAAAACTCAACACCAAAATTCATGAAAAATTGCTTCGTGCAAGGGAAGTTCGAGGTTTTTCGGTTATTAACACAACTACTTCAGTTGAGACATTTGAAACATTCAAATCAAATACTTGTAACAGGTAACTTTGAAATGTGTGCAACAGAAGTTTTCATTGTTACTGGGTCTCCAAAATGGAAATGATTGACAAGCTGTACTGCTGCACCAGACTTCCTTATGAAACAGTGAAGTATGAAGAAATTGCGAATGTTTCACCTACGCTACAATGCCAAAACACTGAGATTTTTACAATACCTTCATTGAAATTCTGACAACTGGTTGGCCTAAAGAAGGTTACTTAAACTTTTCAACAAAAATATAAATTTTACTGTTTCAAACTAGAATATGGAGTCGTTTCGATAAATTGGAACAATCTGCGTAATTCAAACATTTTTCACAATAAATTCCAGAATTGTAACAGTAAAAAAATGTATTTTCATTCAGAAGAGAATGATTGCAAATATTGACAATTCATCAATTAGGCTCACTAGTTTTGCCTGAAACTGTTTTGCTGGAACAGTGAAAATCTAAGAATTTCTCAAAAACTGAACTGAACATTTTTTCTAAAATCTGAATCTTAACATCCCATTGTGGAACAGTAAGAAAGACCTTATTGATGAGGAGAAGTAGTGAATCCAATGATTTAATTCGTGAGCCAAACGATGTGAAACATTGAGTAAACCACGTATTCCTTGAAATCAAGACTCGTTACAAAGTGTAATCATTCGAAGGAGCAAGTTCTGAAAAATTGTTCTTCTGAAAACAAATTACTGAAACAGTCGCTTTTTTTTGTCCGATTTTTTGCAAAACAAGCCCTAAGCCCTGTTACGACTCACGATTTCATTATGAAGTCCACAACATTTGGGAAAATATTCGAAATCATTTAGGGCAATAATGGATGAAACAATCGGATCGATTTTTCTTACCATTCGGGAAAAGAACAAATTTTAAGGTAACTAGGTATAAAAAAATATAACTAGGTATGGTGAATACGGCGGTGTTTGTGGTTGGGGACACGGTGGCCGTGGCCGTCAGCGTTTGCATTTAGGCGGCCACCCTCCATAGTTAAGGCGAGAAATCGAGAGGAAACGGACGACCCTCTTTCCTTAACTATGGAAAGTGAGTTATAGATTTTAAGTCCTGAATTTCTAAAGACTCTATGTATTTGAAACAAGATTGATTAAGAGATACATTTTAATATGGTTTTCATGTCAAAATTATTACAAAATTATAGAAATTAGAATGGATCAATTTGAACTTAATATGAATTTTCTAGTAATTACACAAGTTCTAGGAATTGTTTTCACATTAAAATCCCTTTTCTAAATTATTTTATAAGTTTTTCTCACTGTCTGGACTGGGCCTCAATTTCAGGTAAGCACAGGGGCTCACGTATAAACTTTCCCTAGACTCAGAACTCCCTGTTGATGGACTGCGGGTTGAATAAATGGAAGGTCAGGGGTTCTTTAGCAAACATTACACTGTGAAGAGGTATCGAGGATTTCTGGCAGCTCGATTAGAAATCAAGGACCCAGATTATATCTGACGCCACAATGAACTGGTAAGCGATAATGGTCGCGCGCTCAGAGATCAGGGTCCAGATTGACCCAACGAGTCATTCCCCCTCTCTAATCTCATCCGTCACTGTTCAGATCAATGGCACAGATTCCCCCACTGAATC
>GL380661.1:0-14015 GCA_000143925.2 Caenorhabditis brenneri
CTCGGTACCCGGGGATCCCACCAAAAAAAAGTTCACTGTTTCAAACTATCTCTCCTGATTTTCAAATATTCGTACTTCTGATGCTCTCACAACACATTCTAATATACCTACCATACCCCTTTCTGGTCCCCTGCTCTCCGTCCTTCCACTAAAAGAAGACAACAGAGGATGCTATAGGACACGACAGATGTTAAGGGCACCCACACTCTTCCTTTTTTTACCCACGTTTCAATGGTCAACCGGTCAGTCATAAAATTGACGATCTGAATACCACAGACTGGGGTAATTTAATAGAAATTTATGTGCACAATGTGCACATAAAATTTGGGAATATTTCTGTACTTTTATTGCACTTTTTCGTACAATTTTTATTAGGAAAATGATGGTCGATTTGAATTCCAAAAGAGCAGGGATGGGGAGAGAGGAGAGAAAAAAGGAAGAGGTAGGATTAGGATTTTGGAATTTTTTTTCTGTTTCAAAATTTTTTTCAGAGACTACTTTTCGTTGATTTTTCTATTATGCGCAAGGACTTGTGGAAGAAATTTTTTTCTAAAAAAAAATTTTCCAAAATATATGAAGAAGTTGTTTCACTGGACACATTTTACTCTCCCATTCATCGTTTCAGAAAAAAAATACAGTTTCAAATATTTTTGAAAAAAAAAAAAGATTTCCGTTCTTTTCTTTAGTTCAGGTAATGGAGAGGAATCCGAAAAAAAAATATTTTTTACTGTTTCACCTTTCTCCTTGAAAAAAACCCATTTTCAACAAGATTGTGCATCTCGAGATGAATGATTTCCAAAAAATATTTGTTTGTTTGCAAAACCTAGGCCATATTTCAAAAAGTTAGGCCATATTTCAAAAAGTTAGGCCATATTTCAAAAAGTTAGGCCATATTTAAAAAAAGTTTGGTTTAATTTTTCGAAAGTCAGGCCATTATTCAATAAGTTAGGTCATATTTCAAAAGTGTAGGCCATTTTTTGGAAAATTATGCCATTTTTTTAAAGTTAGGCCATATTTTAAAAAACTAGGCCATATTTCAAAATCAGGCTATTTTCTATGAAGTTAGGCCACAATTTTTTTCCATGTCCGAAAAATCAGTTGACCTACAGTACCCCTAGACCATTCCAAGTCCAAACCTTTCTATTTTTAAGTACACAAACTTTTGTGTCACTTTTACTGTTTTCACATGTGTCATGTGAAACATGAAACAGTAAAAGAAAATTTGCACACCCTTGAACCGGTTTCGTACTCTTTTTACCCTCAAATGTCAACAGTTTTCCCTATTTCCACGTCACGTGGAAATAGGGAATTTGAGGGGAATCGGAGGGAAAATTGATGTGTATCTGGGATCTGGTTTCACTTTTTTTCTCTAAGAAAACGGTTTTGGCGGTTTTAATTTGATGACGTTTTGTATTTTTACTGGGTGTTCGGCGAACTTTTTCGATTTTCAACCTTTTTTTCACTTTTTCAAAATTTTTAGATGAGGATTTTATAGAAATAATGATATCATAACGATTAATGAAAAAATGTTCCCGAAAATTTTTTGAAACAGTAAAACTGGTTCAAATTTTTTTTTTCTGTTTCTAACTTTTTTTCCAAAAATTTTTTTTATTGAAATGTTGGTTTCAATAAAACAGAGACGAATAATTTGAGGCGATTCTCAATGTTCCCGATAATTTTATGCAACAGTAAAATTATTTCAAAAAAATAATTTTTTCACTGTTTTGAAAAAAAAACGAATTAAAGATTTTTTTCATTCATGATGTTCGAATCGGAATTATTTGATTCATTTTTTGACGTTCTAAAAGTTTTTTTTGAAACAGCAAAAAAGAATTTTATTGAGAAAGTTACTTTTTTTTCATTAAATTTTTTTACTGTTTCAAAAAAAAGTTGGAAAAAAATTATTTATTCGATTGATGCTTGAGATAGAGATAATTAGTGATTTTTCAATTTAGTATTTTTGAAATATTTTTGAAAAAAAACGGTGAAAGTAATATGCGAGGATCAACTTTTCACTGTTTCATACTTTCTCGATGTCATATTTTAAAACAGTAAAATTTTGATACTATTATTTTTCAAAATTTTTTACTGTTTCAAAAAAATTTTCCAAGTAATTCAGATTTATAAAAGATTTAGTCTCAATTTGATTATTTTATAATTTCTGAAATTTTTTTTCAAGATCTGAAAAAACCTACTTTCCTTCCAATTCTTCTTTTTCTGGATTCTCTTTTTTTCCTGATGAAAGAAAAATATTAAAAAATTCGAAAAATGAAAACCACAAAAATTTTAATGACACTTATAGGATGAGCGTACATATTCACTGCAATCAAAAAGCAAATTTTTTCTGAAACACTAATTTTTTTCCTACTTTTTCGAGAAAAAATCGCTAAATAGCCATGGTACACCGATTTCGATTTATTAGGCTCAACGAGATCAGCAAATTTTCGAAAACAGTGCATTTCGCCTTCAAAAAAGGATGTGACTACAAAATCAGAGATTTCTTCGTTTCGAATTTTTTTTCGAAACAGTAATTTTTTGAAGAAAGTCCATACTTATTTTTTTTAGTTGTGCATTTAACGGATAATCAAGTCCGGTGAAAAAACTAAAGCGTCAATAAAATTTTGAAACAGTAAATTTTCTCTCATAATATCGTTTGGACTATAGAGTTTGAAGTATTTTTTGTTTCCAAATTAAATATTTTTCGAATATAAATTGTTATATTATCTGACGGATGATCAGACCTGAGCGAAAAATTCCAGAAGTCGAAAAAATTTGAAACAGTAAAAAAGATAAATTTTACTGTTTTAAAACTAATTGCTCAGAAGGTCCCTTCAAAAACTTCCTTTCGATAACACTTTGAAAAAATCATCCAAAAAACTAATTCAAAACTTTGTGATTTTTTGAAAACCAACTTTTTCTGTTTCACCGAAAAGTTTCCCTGAATTGATAATTTGGTACCCTCAATCGGTTAGCTCTGCCCCTTTGTTAAAAAACCTTACAGTACTCCTTCAACTTCAGTAACCCTTTTCCTTTGCCTAGAACTCCGCCCACTACCCTCTCTGTACCCCGCTGCTTCCTTGGCTCCGCCCATTTCCTCCAGGTGGTCTAATAAGCACCGCCCCCATTTCCATTGCCGTTCAGAGCGAAGAAAAGGGAGAGTGTCCGTGTGGTCTGTGGCCAGTTTTCTTGGTTTCCTAAGTCCTGGAATATTTTTCGAAAACCATTTTCTACTGCTTCCAAGTTTTGGTTTCTCCACAATTTTGTGTACCGCGATCAGTTCTGAAACTCAAAAAAGACCTTTGAAAATTTTTTTTGAAACAGTAAAAAATTATCTGTTTCAACCAAGGCTGTCAGACGGCCGGCCGCGGCCGACGGCTTTTTGCTATAAGTTGGCCGCGGATAACAAATTCCAGGCCGTCTTTTTACCAAAATGCATAACTTTTTGTGCTCTACAAGGCCGCCTCTTGCATCGAAAAGATCCCACCGCTAGGAAGCGAGATAAAAAAACGGCCGCGGCCCGATTTGACAGCCCTGGTTTCAACCAAACCTTTGATATTCTAGTATATGTTAGTTATGCGATCAACAAGTTGTTCCCAGAAGTGCAAAATAATTTTCTGTTTCCAAACAGGATTTTTCGACCAAAATAGTAATTTTTATATAGCTGGATTTTTCCAGAATTTCATGAAATTCTTACTGTTTCACTGAATATTCCCGGTACCTGTTTTTTCATATATCTAATATTCTATTCATATAGCTCATTAATTCATTAATTTTTTCTGTTTCACCGAAAGATTTCCCGAAATTGATGATTTGATACCATCAATCAGTGCGTCTCTGTCTTTCCCTTAAAACTTCTACAGTACTCCATTAAGTACAGTAAACCTCTCCCATTCACCCTCCCCAAAACTCCGCCCGCTACCCTCTCTGTACCCCTCCCCCCTGCTCCTTTGACTCCGCCTCTTTCCTTCATGGTTCTCCTAGGCTCCGCCTCCATTTTCATTGCTTATCTGAAGGCAGTGAAATATTTTTCTGTTTCACCGAATTTCTACGATTCGGTGCTTACAAACAGTATGATCTAGTCTCATATTCAAAACTTCCGTAATACTCACATGAAGTACAGTAACCTTCTCATAGTATCTGGTGACTCGAAAATTTGAGGAAATGTTTAGAGCAAAAATGTCATATTCTGCACGAAAATTCAGCCTCGAGTCGCAACTGGGAGCTTGAATGTGGTCCGGTTCTGATTCGGAAAGTTCTAATACGAGACATTTTTATTGCGGCCAGTTCTAATGCAGGGGTAGCATTGAAAGATTAGTGAAAAAAAACTATGTGGGGCTTCCAAAATTTTTTTTTTGAAACTGCCAAAATTTTACTGTTTCAATCAAAAATTTACAAATTTTATATTTGTTAATTTTCAATGGAGTTAGGAAAAAGGATGAGAAGATTTTCAAGTTGTAACAGAATTTTTACTAAATAGCAAGAAAATTCGGAGCTAGATTCCCCAAAAACTGATAAAAATTTCAAAATTTTCACTGTTCCACCGAAAATTCCCGAACCCTGTTTCTTCCATATTTTTGCTACTACACTTTCTCGGATATTAAATGAATAAATTTTTCTTAAACCTTATCCGGTTTGTTATAGGGACCCTCTCTGGCCACCAAGACTCCGCCCACTCTCCCCTTTCCCTTTGCCCCTCAGGCTCCGCCCATTTCCTCCAGGGGGCTTGTAAGCTACACCTCTTTTTTATTTGAGCTTCTGAGGGTGGGAAACGATCGTCGTCAGTTTTCAAAATTTTTCTAGATTCTAAGGAATTTATTGGGAAAATGTTTCCACTCGTCTAATTGTTCCCATGCTTTTAAGATGTGAAACGAGGGATGGAATAAGTATGTATTTAGGAAAACGAACAGTCGAAAAATCACTGTTTCAACTGAAATTTCCAATTCAAATTTTGATAGTTAGCCAATAAAAAAAGGTTCCCGGCAAAAAATTTTTCAAAAATATTGGCGATGTAGCTGAAATTTTCCCGAAATCCATGAATTGTTTCACTGGAAATTTTTTGTAAGTTCATGGTTTTTTCCATAATTACGTCATTCCGTACGTTAGTTATGAACCATAATACATTATTATCGAACATTTCAAAATGTTTACTGTTTTTGAAAAGTTTTCATAGAAAAATTTTTTTGAAAAGACCATTATTCCTCGGTCAATCTCAAATCAATTGCATTACTCTCCAGCGTCAATAAAAAAATGAGGGGAATAATTGGGAATGATTTCAGCTGAAACCGTAAATCTTCAAGTTTTTTTTCACTGTTTCATCAGAATTTTTCTTGAAAATCAGGAAGTTCCAGAGCAATAACTTAAGGAAACGGCCACTTAGGAAATCCAACTCCCAGTTATTACCATAAATTTGCGACCACTTTCATTACTCAACAAAACAATTTTGAAAAAAATACTGTTCGAATAATCTTCCACCGTTAGAGTCCCATTGGAAGATTAATTTGTGTTGAGAACTTTCCTAAAATTCACGAACCGTGAACTGAATAATCGAAAAAAAAAAAACAAAAAGGAACTGAATTTCACTGAAACAGTAATTTCCTGGAATATTTTTACTGTTTCAAAAAAGTTTTTCTGGAAAATCGAAAAATTTCAAACCAGTTCTTGGAAGTTTAACAATCGAAATTTCTGCAATTTACGCTGTTTCAAGTCGAAAAATCATGTTTGAACGAAAAATGGGCACTCGATTTTTCGTAAGAAAAACTTGAGTAGAAAAATGAAGCATATCTCAAAAAGGGGCGGAGCTAGAAAAAAGTGGTCAAACGCAAAAATGTAGGAAATTTTATTCTAAGCACTTTTGTTGTTGTTCATTTTTCGATATCTCCAATGACAAAGTAGATATAAACGTTTTTTTGGTACACTGTGTCAACATTCAAAATTTTCACTGTTCCAAGTCTCATAAGCTGTTTTGGCTGTGAATCATGATTTAGTTTGTTTGACGTTATCTTCAAATACATATTTTGAATCTTCTCAAAATTTCATCTAAAAGCACCTTCTACAGCTCCTCTATACAACTATTTTCATGACAGGTGAAGTGACTTAGGGTTTTCTCAACATAAATGCGCATATCTCAAAAAGGGGCGGAGTCAGAAAAAAGTTGGCAACAACAAAGTTGTTCAAAATTTTACGGTCTACAACTTTGTAATAATGTAATAAAGTTTTGCTGGTACAGGAAAAAAAAAAGAAATATAAAAAAAATTTTCACTGTTTCAATTGGTGAAACCATTTTCAGCTGGGAATTTGGGCCTCAATTAACCAGTAAAGTACAACGTTTAAAAAAATGTATTCAGAAAATCGCGGAACAAAAAAATCACATTCAGTTCTGCTCAGGTCCTCCCTCTCCATTTCCAATGCGTCTCCAAAGTCAAAGGCGCATATCTCAAAAAGGGGCGGAGCTAGGGAAAATAGTCTTTTACGAAATTATAAAGCGCATGACTTCGAGCAACTTTGCAATTGAAAGTTTTTTGATAGCTCCGCCTCCTTCTGAGATGTGCGCCTTTGAAGTTGGGGTGAACTTACTTCGAGTAGGAAAAAAATGGGCGGGGCTTGAAGAAAATGGTCAACAGCAAAGTTGCTTGAAATTTTATGCTCTACAATTTCTTAGTTGATTATATCCAACAGCATTCAAGAGAATTGAGCTATGAAGCTTTTTCTGCTGCGAAACAGTGAAAATTTAGAAAAAAAATGGGTAAAAATTAAAAATTTTACTGTTTCATGTGAAAAACCGCTTTATAGCTAAAATTTTGACTCCCGGTACGCTCCAAAGCATCATTTTCTAGGAAAAAAATTGAACCGAACAAAATCTCGTCCAATGGCACCGGTCAAGGGTCCTCTACTTCTTTCTTCTTTGCGTCTCCGAATTTAAAGGCGCATATCTCAAAAATGGACGGAGCTAGAAAAAAGTTGTCAACTGCAATATTGCTCAGAATAAAATTTGAGGTAACTTTGCAATTGAAAACTTTTCGCTAGCTCCACCCCCTTTTGAGATATGCGCCTTTTAAGTTTCCCTCGGGGAGAAAAATAGGACACTTAAACTTTAAAGGCGCATATCTCGATAATGGGTGGAGCTATCAAAAAGTAGTCTGTTACAATGTTATAGAACACAAAATTCTGAGCAACTTTGCAATTAAAAACTTTTCTCTAGCTCCACCCCCTTTTGAGATATGCGCCTTTAAACTATAGGGACCCCCTTTTCTCTGCGTCTCTCCACCCATCTCCTATCCCTCGCCGCCTCTTTGTTCTATGAGACATATGTGTAGAGTGCGTAGTGCACCCATCCCCGTCACTTTTTCGCCTCCCCTCCCATGATGTGTGTCTTCTTCTCCCCTCTTCTCCCCGTCAGTTTTTGAACTGGCGATTGTTGGCAGAGTGCCAACTAACAGCAGAATTTCGCCTTTTTTTCGCCGGGCGTCGTCGATTTTATTTTATTTATGCTTGAATGAAAAGAAGAAGAGCCTCGTGGTTCTAGAGGATTAGGTTTCTATTCTCTCTTGTGATGTGTTTTTACGTTAGGTTTTTTGGTGTTTATACGAGCGAAATTTCATAAGTTTTCGAAATTTTTTCTCTTTTTTTTAAGTGGTTTTTCGCCTCAGGATCCTTATTTTTACACCATAATTTTACATTTTCAGCAGATTTTTCATATTTTTTAATCTTCGAAATGGATTACGAAAAAAAAGCAAAAAAAAAATGAAAAACAGGCTGAAAATCTTGAAAAAGATGGGGGAAAAATGGTGGAAAAACCAAAATTTTCTATTTTTTTCATTTTTCCTTTTCATCTCCTTTCCCATGATAGTTATCAAAAAATGGTTAATTACGAAATTGCTCAGAATAAAATTTCCAACATTTTTTCAGTTGATCACTTTTTTCTAGCTCGGCCCCTTTTTGAGATATGCGCCTTTAAACCTGCAACCCTTATTTTCTTATCGAAATTTCGTCATTTTTCCCCATTTTTTGACATTTTTCTGGTAAAAATTATATTTTTTATGCTCTGAAAACCCTAATTTTCAGCTCTAAAACCCCTATTTTTATGGTCCGAAAACCCTATTTTTTAGCTCTAAAACCCTATTTTTGAGCTCTAAAACCCTATTTTGGGGTCGGTAAACCCTATTTTTTGACTCCATACTTGCCCAAATTGGGCCCGGCCCGGTAATGCCTGGAGACCCGGCCCAGCCCGGCCCGGCCCGGCGGGCCCGGATTTGAAAAAAATTCGAATTTATCAGCAAAAATTTTAGAAATAATTTCAAATTTTTGAGAAAAAATGGGAGTTTTCATGTTGAAAATGCTTATTTTTCCTCAAGAGCAAGTTGTTAACTGAAAATAGCTCTTTTCTGTGTAAAAGTTATCAATTTTCAGTTGAAAAAATTTCCCCTACCCTGACCCCGGGCCCACCGGGCCGGGCCCATGAAAATTCCCATTTGGGCCCGGCCCGGATTTGGACAAGTATGGACTCCAAAACCTATTTTCTAGGCGCTAGACCCCTGTTTTTTTGGGCCTGAAAATCTCGAAAATGAAAATTTTGAGGCTGAAAACATTTTTTTTCTAGTGCAATAAAAGCATGACAATACTGTTCCCCAAGTCTTCCTTTCAAAAGTTGATATTCTTTGAAACAGTAAAAAACATTATTGCTCAGAATAAAAGTTGGCCACATTTCCGTCTAGCTCCGCCCCTCACTTCCTGATGAGATATGCGCATTTAATGAAGCTCCTCATGTGTTGCCTTATGATGTTTTTCCTTCTTTTTTCGAGGGAAGGGATTAGGTTTCTCCCTTTTTCCCTTTGCTTGTGACCCCCTCTAGACATATGTTTATGAGTTTTGTTTGAATAGGAATATTTCATAATGTTTCGAAATTATTTTCCATTTTTTTTCCATTTTTTTTTCTCTAATTTGATCTAATTTTTGAAAATTCTCCTCATTCGGAGTTTTTTTTCGAGGCATTTTATGCAAATAATGCTTTTTTTTTTGGCGATATATTTTCTGTTTCAGAAATCATCCATTCCAGAGCTTTCTATGCCCGACTAATTTACCTCTTTTGTTGAAAGCATTATATCTCATTTCCCATCGAAGCTATCAAAAAATAGTCAACTACAAAATTGCTCAGAAGAAAATTTCCAAAACTTTTTTAGTTGATCACTTTTTCCTAGCTCCCCCTATTTTTGAGATAAACTGTCTCAAAGTTAGGGCACCAATGACCAACAGAGCGGTTGCCGGCGCCTGCGCGCCGGCAGAGAAACGAGAGTACTCTCGTTTCTCTAACCGCTCTCTTGTTCTCTCGTGCCTCCAACTTTAACAAGGTATATCTCGGAAAGAGGCGGAGCTAGAGAAAAGTGATCAACTGAAAAAATGAAGGAAATTTTATTCTGAGCAACTTCGTAGTTGACCATTTTTCGATAGCTATTTTGGAAAAGAAGATTATCCGGGAAATAAAAATGTTTACTGTTTCAGTTCCAAGAGTCTTTTCGACCCGGAATTTCAAATTTCAATGTCTTAACTCTGTTTTGTGATTTGCGAAATTATGGCGGTACTGTTTCAAGAAATTTCAATTCTTTTTAATCCAGCTGGAACGCTAATATAGTTTATTCCCGTGCAAAAAGAGAATTCCTTCACAAATTAAGTCTGAAAATCCTATTTTTGGGCTATGAAAACCCTATTTTTGGGCTTCAAAACCCAGTTTTTTGGCTCTAAACCCCCTATTTTTAGGCTGTAAAAAACCAATTTGTAGGCTCTAAAAACCTTATTTTTCGGCTCTAAAAACCCTATTTTTGGGCTCTAAGAACCCTATTTTCTAGCTTTAAAACCCCTATTTTATCCTCTAAAGTTACCATTTTTAGGTTCTAAAAACCCTATTTTTGGGCTTTAGATACCCTAATTTCAAGCTCTAAAAACCCTATTTTTTGGCTCTGAAAGCCCTATTTTTTGGATATAAAAACTCTATTTTTGGGCTCTGAAAACCCTAATTTTCGACTCTAAAAACCTTATTTTTGGGCTCTAAAACCCTATTTTTGGGCCCTAAAAACCCTATTTGTTGGCTCTAAAACCCTATTTTTAGCTCAAAACCCTATTTTT
The DNA here is from genome assembly GCA_000143925.2 of Caenorhabditis brenneri. Classification (NCBI taxonomy): domain Eukaryota; kingdom Metazoa; phylum Nematoda; class Chromadorea; order Rhabditida; family Rhabditidae; genus Caenorhabditis; species Caenorhabditis brenneri. The sequence goes on from GL380661.1 coordinate 10,117, forward strand.
GGGCCCAATCTCTCAAAAATTAATTCCCAGACATCTGACCCCTTGTCTCTCTCAAGTGCTTTTGTTGCAATAAACTGACCTTTCCCTGTCCCACTCTCTCTATTTTCTCTCCTCAATTCTCCCTCCTCTACATCTGTCCTCCTTCATTCCACTTTCGTTTTTTTTTGTTTGCCCCCTTTCCTCTAGGCTAGGCTAGCACCACCAGTGACACTGGCTTAGTGTGGCTAGGCTAACCCTAGCAGCAGCAATGGGAATAATATTAGTTTTATATGAATTTTTTTTGGGAAGAAAATAATTTTTGGGTAGTTTTTTAAGTTTTTGGGAAAGTTGGAGTGATTAGTGCAGAGAATTTACCTAGCATTGTTCAGAAGTTGTAGAAAAATTAGGGAAAAATTTTGAAACAGTAAAAAAATTTTTTTTGGGTTTTCTAATTTTTTTTTTCAGATAACCCATGAGCGAATTGTTCAGCTTTTCGGGAATTTAGAAGAAAATCAAATTTTATTAGCATTTTTTCCAAAAAAATCTAGAAAAGTCAGGGAAAATTTTTTGGATTTTTGAAATTTTTTTTCCCAAAAAGAACTCTATAACTGTCTTCGAAAATTTTGGAAAAATAAGGAAAAATGTTTGAAACAGTGAAAAATTTTTTTATTTAAGACACTAAAGTTTTTGTCGAATTTTAGGATTCCTATTGGAAATTTCTGAAATATTTCTGAAATTCTATATTTCTGAAACAGTGTTTTTTTTTAATTGAAACGATATTTCTTAAAATCTTACGGAGTTGAGTTAGCGGTCCGATCGAAAATTTCTGAGAAATTCCAAAATATCCATTTTTCTGAAACAGTACATTTTCGATATATTCTCATTTTTTGATTTTCAATAAGTTCTTTGGATAATATTCAGCAAACTGAACGTCTGCAAAAAATTTTGATAGTATTTTTTCCAGAAAATGTAGAAAAATTAGAAAAAAAAATTGAAACAGTCGATGTGCATAACAACTGTCTTCGAAAATTTTGGAAAAATCAGGAAAATGTTTGAAACAGTAAAAACATTTTTTTTTCTAATTTTTTTTTCTCAAAGATCTAGCGCGTTGGAAATGGTTAGAACTGAGGATTCTATATTTTTGAAGCAGTGTTTATTTTTATTGAAATTTTTTTTTCTAAAATTTTACATCGTCTAATCAAGACTCCTATTGAAATTTTCTAAAACATCCACAGGATCCGTTTTTCTGAAACAGGAAAATTTTTGAAATTTTTTTTAAAGATTTTTTGAAATTTTTTGGATAATATTCAGAAAACCTGAACTTTCATCGAAAAAAATTTTTTTTTCCAAAACAACAGGTGCATGGATATTGGAAAAGTACTAAAAATTCTAGACTTCGAATTTTTCTGGGACAGTAAAAAAGTATTCTTACAAATTTTTTTTTGGAACAATAACTTTTTGATTTTTCACTAAATAAGAGGAAGAATCATTTACTATTAGCCCAAAAATTTTTTTTGTTTCCATTTTCCAGTTTTTAGGTGTCTATATCCTCTAAAACCAAAAACCAAAAAAATTTTTAAAAAATCATTTTTCCTCTGGCTGTAAATATACTGTATCTGTCACATTTTCTCATGATCATATCGCCCCCAAAAACACTTCCGCCCACAGTTTATGTGTGTGTTACACACACACACACATGTTTATGATGTCTGTCTCTTTTTTTTTTCCTTTTTGTATACAGTTTTTGATTTCTTTTTCTATCTCTCTTTCCTGTTTGGTCTTCGACCTCGGGGGCAGGTTTTCCTGGTCGAACCATTTTTTTACTGTTTCAAAATTTTTTTGTGATAAGAATGTTATTGTACTGAGGTGTTGGACAACTAGAACATAATAAGAAATGTTTTCTGAAAAATTTTTTCACTGTTTCAAAATTTTTTTCCTATTTTTGTATTGTACTTCTTATTTTACTGAACCAATACTAACTTTTCTGAAACAAAAAGGTTTCCTCTCAATTTCCAGATCAATAATCTTTTTACTGTTTCAATATTGTTCTCCTTAAATTAAGATTCTTTCCGATTGCTATCTATCGGATTTTAGTAGTCAGTGATCCTGAATTTTTTTTTACTGTTTCAATACTTTTTGTCACTTTTTTTACTGAATTCTTCTGAAGTTCAGTTCTGTCCTTACTTCTTTCGCCAATTCAAAATTTTACTGTTTCAAAAATTTTCATTTTTCGTTCCATTTCAATTTCTTTAATCGATTTCGAGCATATTTCTAATCCAGAAAAAAATTACTGTTCCCAAAAAAATTCAGAAAAAGAAACTCACGGGGTTTTTCTATTAGGCTGTTTCTATTGATTCTGTAACACGGGTAAAAAAATGATAAGAAATAAATAAACTAAAAAAACCATAAAAATATTTTAAATTTTTTTTACTGTTTAAAAATTTCACTCCAGGTTATTCAAATTTCTGATACTCACTACAATAGCCCTCCAAGTTTCTTAAAAAATATTACTGTTTCAAAAATTTTCTTAATTCTTCAAGCAGCTCTCTTTTTTCGATTTCCCATATATATAGTTCTTCAAAATATTCTGAAAAAATGACTGTTTCAAATTTTTCCTCTCATTTTTCTGTCGTTGATCAGATGTTAGTTATACGGTCTCACAGGATTTCAAAAACTATTTTTTTTTTGATTTCACTGGTCATTTGAAAATCAAATTTTTTTTACTGTTTAAAAAAACTTTTGAAAAAAAAAAGCCATCATTGAAATTTCCACTTCCTCTTGGCCATTTATAGGTTCACTGTTACTATTTCGCTGATTTTGTTTTATTGATCTGTCATTTCAGTATTTTTTTCCCGGTTTAGTGGAAAACTTTCCAAAAAAAGTTAATGTTTGAAAAAAAATGGATTTTTCGCTTCCTCCCACTCCTTGATTCTGATTTTTACTGTTTGAAAACTTTTTCCCAGTTCTTCCGAAGCATTGTATATCTACTAGTTTCCTGAAGTTCATTCTGAATTCTCAAAAAAATTACTGTTTCAAAATTCTTTTCCAGACATCTCTTCAGAATTTTATTGGTTAGTGCTTCTCTCCAACTCCACGAAAAAAAAATTCCAGTTTCGAAAATTTTTCCAGGAAAACAATTGAATTCGCGAAAATATCATTCCGTTAAATATTATGAGTTCACATGAACATTTTTTTTGATGACATAAATTCTCAAACTAGAGACACAGCTAATAGAGGTTTTTAGAAAAAAAAATTTGAAACTGTACTTTTTTTTGAAATTTCCAAAAAATAATTTACTGTTTCAACCAAAATATACATAAATTTCAAAATTTTCAAGAATCCGTTATCGCTAATGTTGGAAGTGGTAAAAGAACCTAGTCAATCTCCAAAATTCCGGCTCTCAGAAAAAAATTTTTGCACTTTTCAATGAAGAAAAAAATTGTGTCCACCCTCTCCCCCCACTTTTTCTGCGGAGAGAAAAAGTGCAACAACAGCTGCGGAGGTCTCCCTCCGCAGCTCTCTTTCTACACTTTTCTCTCCGCTTTTTCAATGGGGGTGGGGTGGAAAAAAATATTTTATTTTCTGGCCTAAAATTTTTTTTCACTGTTTCAGGAGTTATTTCTTTCAGTAGGGATCTGACAGTTTGTTGGTAAATCGTACTCTTTTCTACTCTTGTTGTGAAAAAATAGAAAAATAATTATTTTCATTGAAATTTCTACTTTTGCGGAAAATAATATTTGATTTAAAAGAAAGCACAGCAACCAGTCAGAACGGGAAAGTCAGTCAGAACGGGGAAGTTTTGAAACAGTAAAAAATATTCACTTTTTTTTCAAATATTGAAAAGAATAACGGCAGTGATTTTTTCTCAATAAAACAGAATTACTTTTTTTCTTATACAACAGTGAAAAATCTGAGTTTTT
>GL380662.1:0-14252 GCA_000143925.2 Caenorhabditis brenneri
AGAAAAAGTGGAACCACTTTAGGTTTTTGGGGACTAATTTTCGAATCAAAATTGAAGCGGAAATTTTTTTTGTTCGGCTTTGGGTGCCTTTTAACTCTGAGAAAACACATCTGCCACGGCAGATGTGTTGTGGGAGAATCGTCGAAAACCGGGGTGCCTGCCTATTCGGATCGATTTTCAAAGTTCTTCAGACGAAAAATCTATATCGATTTTCGAATTTTGACCCAGTTTTCGACCTAAATCCCGTAAATTATTGATAGATTTTGTTTACTTTTCCAAGAAATCTCTCCCGTCATTGTGTTAGTTTTTCTCCTTTTTTGTTCTGAGTCGAAACTCATTTTTTATGTATGAAAATTGCATTTTGTTGTTCTTTTTTGTGTACTTCCGTATTTCTTCGTGAGGTTCCTGGTATTATTGGTGAGGATTAATATAGTCGGAGTCGGGGGAAAAAACACGAAACAGCAAAAAACAGCAGAATTTTGCAGAAAAATGCACCGAAATCCTTATTTTCAGGGATGAACGAAAGATTTTGTTTTTTTTTTCATAATAAATAGAATAAAACTTACGCGAAAAGAACAACGAGAACGGATTGGAAGACCGAAATGAAGAAATAGGCGACGAGGATGATTCCTCCGAGAGTGACCAGTGGGTGATCGGTACGCATCTGAAATTGAAAAATGCGAAATTTATAGGAAGAATGAAAAGGGAAATGAAGCCGTTTCAAGAATTTTTTTTCGAAGGGACTTGGAATCCAAAAGACATTTTTTTTTAGAAAATTGTTTTTCTGTTTCAAATAAACTCTCAGTTTATAGGTTTTCGCAATCTGTAATCAACAGTAATGCTTCCTAATTTGAACAGAACATTTCAATTTCCCCAAATTTTTAAATGATTTGTCTTTGTCAAATTAATAACAGAATTATAGTTTCAAATTTCACGCCTGTTATTGCAAACCGAATGGAGATGATGAATCGGCATACAATTCAACTGCTAATTTAAAATGATTTTGAAGAAACAGTGATAATTTTTGTTGAAAAGTGAGTTTTTCCTAGCTTTTCCAAGCCAGAAGTTCAACCAAGCCAAAAATAATGGCGTTTTGTGGAACAAAAGGCGGTACTCGCTAATAGAACTTTTCAAAATAGAACTGCGACAAAATGGAACTTGCTACTTATAGAACTGGGCGAAATAGAACTGTGACAAAATAGAACTGTGACACAATAGAACTGGCTGTCTCATTAGAGCATCCCTGCAGCCGCATTCAAATTTCACCTAAGTTTTTGCCCACTTAAGCCGCTTTTACATGCTTAATACGAATTTTAAAAATTATTTTCTTTACGCATCGAACTTCTAGAATTTTTTAACCACTGATTTTAATAAATATTTTTACCAATTTTTCTTATTAAGCTTAAATGCAATCGTGCTCTAATGAGGCGAACAGTTCTATTATGTCACAGTTCTATTCCGCTCAGTTCTATTTTGTCACAGTTCTATTTCGCCCAGTTCTATTAGTAGCAAGTTCCATTTTGTCACAGTTCTATTTTGAAAAGTTCTATTACCGAGTACCGCCGAACAAAATAGTTAGCGAACGGTTGTCTTATTGATAGAGATATATGAAAATTCAGTTTTCAAGACAGGTAGAAAAAACTGTTCTGAGAGCTGCTGAAACAACTCGTTGAAGTTTCAAAATCCGTTAACATCCTGCATTTGTTTAGTTTCTCAGTCATAAAACCACTACTTTTGTTTGTTAATGACGCAGTATTGAATTCAGTTGTTAAAAAATTTTCAAACGTTTTGAAGAAACAGAGAAAATTTTTGTTTAAAAATGAGAATTTCTAGATTTTTTTGGGCAAAAATTATAATTTTAGCATGAAACAATTGATTTTTGATGAAAAAAAAAAGATCGCTGAAGCCTCCATGGAATTAGAGAAGAAATGAGTTGCCAGTTGGGATATCGAAAAGTTTGTAACGTGAAAAAATACATGGATGCATTTTTGTTATTAAAAGTTGAGACATCTTCTGTCGAAAAAATATGCCAAAAGCTACTGAAACCACTTGTTGAAACTTTTTTTAGGCGGAATTCTTGAAAAAACCATCAAAACCCGGTCACATCACGATATTGTTTAGTTTTTCGGTTTTAAAGCCACTATTTCGAATGGTTTTTGCTTTGAAAAACTAAAAAAAAATAATTAGAAAAATTACACTTGTCAAAAAACTTGGACTCCAGGACGTTTTTTGAAGATTTTTGAAAAAAAAAACGATTCGTTGGGCGTGTTCTGTGTCTTTTGAGCAAAAATAGGATGAGCTCGAGCGTTTTATAGCCTCTGAATAAAAGTTGCCGGCCGTTTTTCTATTCATTTTTTTCTTAGCTAGGATTTTTTGACATCTATGAGAAAAATTGAAGTTTTATCACTTTATGCCATGTTTTTCCGATTATCTCCATTTTTTCTTTCCAATTTGCAAAATTTCTACAATTCACTGCGTTCTTTGTCCTAGAATATTTTCTCGTATTTTCTTTCACGTATTTCTCCTTCTTTATTTCAAATTTCTAGCATTTCTTTATACTTTGAACCCTTTCCATCACATTTCTTCTTATATGTGTACTACTACTCTGTCACTCCAACTACGAAAACTGTCGAGTAAGCGTCAATTCTGTTTCAAATATTCTCTGCTACCTTTTTGATATTGGCGTCAGCCGACACAGCGAAAATCAGTGTCGCCACAACCGAAACGACGGCGATAAGACCGATGAAAATGTCCTGTGAACTGTAGAGTGTGTGAAGGAGGAAACCAGTGATGATGGTGAGAAAATAGTTGGTTTGGAAGTATAAGAGGTTCGAGATGATTCGATTGTTCCATTTCTTGAAGTCGTTGAAAGGTGGGCGCTGAAAAATAGGCAATTATTATGGCGAGTAGAGTGAGACGAAGGGGAGAAATACTGGGAATATAACAACAAAAAATGTTTAGAAAAGGCGAAAACCGCGTAAAAATTGATCGGAAACAAGTTTCTGAGCATAATTCCGAGTTTTTCGGCTTAAATTTGAATTTTCCCGGAGAAAAGTTGGGTATCTCAGCGAATTAGATGAAAAGGCTCACAGAATCTGAGTTTTCGAATTATCGGATAAAATTTACAAAAAAACTATGAATTTCGCACGAAAAGCAACGTTTTTCGATCGAATTCCGGGCTACGTTGGCAAAAACTATTTTTGCATTTTTGCTAAAAAGAATGCTTGAATTTTGCTAAAAAGAATGCTTGCGATCTGCGAAAGCCTGTGAATTGTCAAAAATAAATGCATTTAGACTAGAAAGAACGGAAAATTTCGACGATTTTTGTGAATTTCAGGCTTTTTCGCTGAGAATGCCGCTCATTTGATCGATAAATTTTTTTCGCCGTCAAAACTCGATGCCGACGGATTTTGAATCATATTCGCTTTTGATTTATCACAAATCTTATTGGATTTCTCGAATTCTTACCTCGTATCGATCGGTCTCCAACAAAAACTCGTGGAAATTCCGAAGCGGTGGCACCTCCACACCGTTCATCACTTGCCAATTCTCGTTTGTCGACGACATTTTTCGCCGCTGAAAATTTGCATTTTTGCGCTATTTTTAACAGAATTCAAGTGTTTTCGGAAGAAGGTAATATCGAATAGAAAAGAAGTAAAGTGAAGAGTATTTCCTGAGCATTTGGTGTCGATGGAGGGAAGGAGGAAAAGAGGAGGAAGGAACATCTGGACACTAGTCCCGGAGAAACGTTTGAGTGTAATATTCTAATAGCTTTTCGGTGTGTGTGAGAGAGAAGAGGAAGAGAACAAGAACGAGGATATTTGAGAAGTCGTTAGGATTTGTGTGTGAAAATGATTAATAAATATCATTTCTTTTCGAAAAAAAGAGAAAAAATCACGGAAGAACGGTTTATTTACGAAGAAAAAGAAAGAATATGACGAAAAATAGTATGAAAACAGTCAAATGACTCTAAATTTATACAAACAAACCGAAAAACAGGCAGTGTTCCCGATAAAGACACACTTTTTCAACCGATAAACCACACAGAAAAACAATTGTTGACACGCCGTAAACCCACACCGCTCATGCGCCTTTAGACGGGTCTCGCAGCGAGGAGACGTTTTTTGGAGGCGGAGCGTCGTCACCGGCAGAAAATAATTCACGAGTCCTATGATTTCAGTCAGCACCCTCGTTCGTTTCGCAACGGTTTTTGTCGGATTTTTTGCGATATTTCTCGAAATAATTCGAATTTTTGATTTATTGTCCTAAAATCTTTCGAAAATCGCAATTTATCATAGAAAATCGTTTTTTTTTCCTCGCGAAAAATATTAAATTGGAATTTTTACTATTTAATTTTTCTATTTTTCAGGTAATAAAATGGCTGGACAACAAGAAATTGATGTTGCGCTTCTCGCCGCTAACTTCGACGTCATCTCGAATCTTCCAAAGAATGTGAAGCAACGCGTCTGCGCTCTCAAGAAGCTCCAACGTGAAAGCATCAAGGTATTTTGTCCTAAATATTCCACATTTTTCAAATTTTCATTTAATAATATTTCAGATCGAGTCCGACTTCTACAAGCGCGTTCACGAGCTCGAGCTCGAATTCGAGCAGAAGTTCAAGGGAATTTTCGATACCGTGAGTTTCTCCATTTTGTTTTCGATGACTCATATATTTCGATATTTTGCAGAGAAGAGCTATCGTCACTGGAGAGAAGGAGCCGACCGAGGCCGAGAGCGACGTCGCTATTCTCGAAGGACTCAACGAGGCTCAGCTCGCTGTGAGTTTTGAAGGATTTTGAATCTAGATAAGGGCGCCTTTAGCTTAGTTTTGCAGCTGAGCTCGAGAAGTTTCTCCCGTGAGAGATCCATATATCAAATGTTACGAAAGTGACAATGCTCTTTATTCGGGCTTCTAAATACCTTGTTCATCACGCGATGATGTGGTCATAATTTTTTTACGAACTCGAATTTTTCAGGATCTCAACAAGACCACCGAGGCTGATCCATCTGCCAAGGGAATCAAGGACTTCTGGCTCACCGCCCTCAAGACTCACGATCTTATCTCCGAGTCCATTGAGGAGCACGATATCCCAATCCTCTCCTACTTGACTGATATCACCACCGCCGCTAACACTGATCCAATGGTTAGTTTGTTTTTCTGGACGGGTCATATAACTAAAATATCAAATTTCAGGGATTCAAGCTCGAGTTCCACTTCGCCACCAACCCATACTTCAAGAACACCGTTCTCACCAAGACCTATGTGCTCAACTTCGACCCAGATGAGGATGCACCAATTGCATTCGACGGACCACACATTGTCCGTGTCATCGGAGATCAGATCGAGTGGGAGGATGGCAAGAACGTCACCAAGAAGGCCGTCAAGAAGAAGCAGAAGAAGGGAGCCAACGCTGGAAAGTTCCTTACCAAGACTGTCAAGGCCGACAGCTTCTTCAACTTCTTCGACCCACCAAAGTCCAAGGACGAGAGAAACGAGGATGAGGATGACGAGCAAGCCGAGGAGTACCTCGAGCTCGACTACGAGATGGGACAAGCTCTCCGCGACACTGTTATCCCACGTGCCGTGCTCTTCTACACCGGAGAGCTCCAATCGGATGACATGTTCGACTTCCCAGGAGAGGACGGAGAAGACATCTCAGACTACAGCGACGATGAGGCTTAAACACCAAATAATTTCCGGTTAAAATTGTTAATTTGTCAATTTTTCATTGAATTTATTAATTTGTCCCGTTTTACTTCCTTCACACATTCTTTCTCAACCCCCTCACATAATAGGCGGAAACCCCCGATTGTTGCTGTTACTTGTTAATATCGTCGTTTGTTCCTTGACCTATCAATATTCCGCTTCCATCACCCAAAAATCTCTTATCCTCCTTCATCTTCCCAATGCCTTGAAACGAGTAGTCGTCGATTAGTTTGATTCTTTCCCGCCTAATAATCACTCTTCTTAAAACCTTTGAAGGTGAATCTATTTGGCTTTACGACGTCAAAACTCACTACTTTTCGTGATTACGCATCGAGTGTTGAATAAATTCCCCTTGTTGCCAAACATCTTGTTTTTAGAATTAGGTTAGTAAGCTCCCTCTTTCAGATACCTATGCTCTAGTGGTGTCCCGAACCCAAAATCTGAAAGTTCAGAATGCTGTCCGGCTACGAACTTCTGATAAAAGCCCAGTGCTCCGAATCCATGAATTCTCTGGGAATTCCCGAAGATTCTGTGATAGAAGCACTTGAATCGGAGCAGCGATTCGATGTGAAGTCGAGGCTCTGCGAGCGAATCGCCTTTTTGATTTATCAAGATTCGAATTTCGGACTTTTAGCGGTATATTTTTTTAAAGGAAATATGTCAAAAAACCAGATTTTGCAGCCATCATCCGAACCCATTTCCACATGCATCAACAGATTATGCAAATCGATTACCAGTTTTCCAATCGGTATGAATATTAAAATAATCCGATTAGCACAATTACCGTAATCTCCCCTCTGTTTAAAAAACAACACTTTTTTGTGTTGACTGACTCACAAAAAACGAGTGTTTGCTCTCCTGTGTCGGCTCCTTTTTCCATTTCTTGTTTCGTTTTTTCGAAACATTTCGAAAAAAAAGATGATAGACATTTTTCTTTTCTCTGCGTCTCCTCATCTCTCTCTTTTGTACTTTTATTTCGAAACGGGAGCGAAAAAAGTGCAATTCGATCAATTTGATTGGGTGAGAGTGGAATGATGAGGGGGCGAACAGAGAATTTAATGGAGAAGAGAACTGGAAGAATTTTTGAAGAAAAAGAGGGAGCGGAGCAAAGAAATTGGGTTCAAAGCATGAAAAAGATTGAGCTCAATTGAGAGAAATCTGAAGAGATAGGAGCAAAGATTCGGGGTTTTGCAAAAGATTTTGGGTCCGAGATCTGGGAAATAAAGGGAAATCATGGTTTTGAACAAAATTTTGGTTTTTTTTTGTTCGAATCGAAAAAGGAACTCGAAACAGTTATTATCGATTTTTCGAGAAAGTTTGGTTCATGATTAGGAAAGGGGACAATAGAATGATCGTTAATTTCTCTACTCCACAAAGTTTTGAAAAAATTTGAAACTGAGTTTTTTTTTTGCAAAAACTGCACTTTATCAGTTTTCTGAACTGAACTCGGCAAGAATGTTTCGGATTAAAAATCAGGGATTTCGATAGATTTGTCTACCAACAAAGAGTCCATCGTTTCTCAAAAACCACGGCAGGAATAAAATTGCAGAACAAATCGGGGAACGCCAAGAATTCATACCGAAGAGAATCGATTAGTTAGAAGTTCTCAAAAAACTTTGAAACCGGAATTTTTTTTTCAAATTTTAGAGAGAAGCTAAACCCGATCCAACTGTTTTGTGATCACGAAGTTTCCCATCAATTTAAACCAAAAGTTTAGGTTTTCGCTGAAGAATTTAGGCCAGATTTCTAGAGAAAATCTGAGAATTAGATGCAACTGAGTTTTTCTGAGTCCTCCAACAAAAACGGAACGAAAAACATTGAAAATGACTGTACCTGAGGACTTTCAGACCAATAGACGAGGAAAACAACAATCATCAGTCATTTACTTCCGGAATTTTTGAAAAAAATTAAAACCGGAATTTTTTTTTGAAAAAAAAACTTTGCACTGCTTCACGAAAACTAATAAAGCATTTTCAACAGAAAATCAGTGGTTTTTGTACGAATTTCACTGTACTTTGTTGTTAAAGAACCGGAGAAAAATTTTACCTTTAGAATTTTCGAAAACTTTGAAACAGTAAATTTTAAAACAAATAGGTATTATTTTCGAAGTATAAATGAAGCCAACATGTAATTGGACAGAAATTAGAACTTTTCACCAACTTTCTGTTCAAGAAAAGACCTCGAGACACTGATTTTCGAAAAAAAAAGACGAAGATTTGTTCAACATCTTGAGGACACTGATCGATAGTTTCCCTACTTTAAAAGCTTTCAAAGAAAATTTGGAACAGTGCTTTTTTTTTGAAGAGGTTCACACGATTCACACTCCTCATCTATATTCAGCAAGAACGTTTTCTAATAGAATATCAGTGATTTCGATAGATTTTTCTGTATTACATGGGCGCTCCGTTTCTCAAAACCTGCAGCAAGAATAAAATGCAGTACACGTTAGAAAACGAGTGGGAATCCCAACAATTGTGTGAGGAATGTCAATTACTTCAGGAATTCTCAAAAACTTTGAAACCGTACTTTTTGAAGCTAACTTTTTGAAAGTATTAATTGGAAACTCCATTATCTGTTGAATTTTGCCAGGAGAAAACTCCAGGGAATCAAAAAAAAGTTCGCTCGGATAGCAAGTTTATCAAGAAACTGTCAAAAAAAAAACTTTTTTGGAAAAAAAAAGCTTTCAAAAGTTTGCCTACCTGTGATAAAAGTGTATCACCTCTGATAAAAAACCGCCTTTAGTAATTTTATTTCTTGCAGAAAACGAAACTTTCGTTGGTCCGTGTACTTCTTCTTCAACTACTTCCACTGAAAATGATGGTTCGAATCACTCGAAAGAACGAATATTGTGTGCATTGTTGTTAACAACACCTAAAGGAGGTACGAAGTGAATGAAAATACTGATTTTTACAAAAAAAATTTTGAAACCGGAAACAATCTTTTGTCATGTTTAATAGCAGTTTTTCAATTTTCCAGTTTTCAATCCCAATTTTTCAGACCTCCCCGCCCTTCTCTCCTCCTCTTCTTCTCCGTTTTCATACCCATCTGCAGCGAGTTTCTCACAAAAACTACTGGGTAATGATGAGAGATTTCTGACGAGTATGCTGGCACTTTTACCTCTAATAGAAGAGCTGGAGTGAGTTTTTCTGAGAAAAGTGACCCTAAATTGGGAGAACGAGGTCATCGGTAGCTTCCAGTAGTTAAGCAATTACAGTTACCTAGGCCACCAATTTTAATTCAGGCGCGGAATGGCCTAAAACCATCAAATCTCAAAAATTAAACCACTAAGACCTTCCGATGACCTAAAACCCCCATCCCTTAATTTCTAGGCCGTCAAACCAATTTTCAGTCCCTCCTCAATCTTCCATCCTGTCTCGGTTTTCCTTGAATCAATGCACCTAATCAGTTATGATTGTGAAGTTCTTATCGATTGGATCAACTCGGAATTGGCTGCCTCTTCTCTTCTTTTGAGAGTTTTGAAGTCAAATTGTAACGAAAAAACCCGACGGATTTGGAAGGATTATGTGCCAAAGTGAGGGTTAAAACGATGCTCCGAAATTCCGCCTCGGAATGGTTTTTCATTCTGAAAATTGGTTTCCAAAAAGCGGGATTTCGGAGCATCGTTTAGGGTTTTTCTCGAATTATCTCAAAATAATTTTGCAGAAAAATCCCTGCATCCCTCACAATCACCACTTTCCGCGATGAACCGGTCCCGACGAATCCTCAAATTTCTCTGAAAATCATCGAACACGTTGGAGATCAAAAAATGACGAAAACCATCCATCTTCGAGATCAAAAATTCCAAAAAGTTCCAGTCGAAAAATCAGAAATTCTGAGAAATTGTGGATATTTCGGGAAGTGGGTGGAGATGGTTGTGGAGTTGAGGCAGAGATTGCGAAGGCTTTTGGCTGCAAATTTGGTCGCCGGGACGTTGAATTTGGTACTGAAGTGGTGTGATAATTTTTGTAATCTTTTTGTGGAAAATTGAATAAATATGTATTTTTTAAAGTCTTCTTTGTTGTTACCTCTCGGTTTTCCTTTCTAAAACTATTCGTTCCAGAGCCTAAATTCGCTCTATTTGACTAATTTTCTCTTTGGGGCGCACTTGCTCGTCTCAAAATTCATTTCTCTTTACTCACTTTGATAGCGGCGCTCTTCCTCTCTTTCTTCTCTCCATCTCTTGCCTGCGTCGCTCACTCTCCTCTATGCCCTCTCCCCACTCGCTTCGATGCTGCATGCCTGGTGTAGTGGCTAACGCACTAGGCCGCCGTGCTGAAGGTCGTGGGTTCAAACCCCCGTTGCATCTATGTGTACTCACTCGTTGTGCATCGATGAGTGTAGAAGGGAAATGATGCGAAATGGGCTGTGGTCTCCGCAGGCGAATGCCGAGGGTTTGAATTGGTGTTCTAGTCTTCTGGAGGCTCTCATTTTTCCACTTTTGGTCTATGTTTCTTTCTCATTCCCCAACTGTTCACTTCAGACCGTCCAGTGCAAGTTCATCAACGGTCCACGATAAATATGAGTCCGTTCTCATACCTCGAATCAAGCTGAACTACGAGAAGCACCTCCCATTCATCATGAGTCGCCTCCAGTTTCCTATCCGCCTCGCTTTCGCAATGACGGTGAATATGTCTTAGGGACAGACCTTCGAGAGGATCGGACTCCTTCTGGACGAGCCCATCTTCAGCCACGGACAATTTTATGTGGCACTCTCCAGGACAACGACAAGAGAGGGAGTCAAGATCAATTCCAAATCAAAGAAAGTGAACAACGTGGTCTATCCCAAATTTCTCTTTGATTGATAAACATTTCTCTGCTTCGTAAGTTTTCGATCATTGTTTAGTCTTTTCACTTATTCGATTTCAATGTATTCTATGAGTCAATAAATAATCATTTGTTCAGAGTATGTTGTCTACATTCTCTTTTTCCATTTCTCACTGGAAATGTTTTCACAGATTACAGTTTCGAACAGTTCAAAAAACCCATAAATGAAAACGATAAATGTTCTGGTGATGTTTTCAGACGGAAAGGTCATTTTCAAAGTTTAAGTGGGAGTTTTAAATCTAATTTATGAATCTGTTTGTGATTATATTGGTTGAGCAAATGAATTTTGAGTTTTAAAAGCGGTCATAAACACATTTTTCTTGAATCGATGTGTTACAATATTGTTCTCTTTTTTCATATGAGCCTTTGGAATTAGACGTATTCAGGAAACTGTTATTGCGTTTTTTTTGGGTCTGTAAATACTTTTTTATTGCTTCCTACTTCTCATATAGCAGAAGGGACTCATCTATTCCAGTGATGAAACATAAGAATGAAACTTTTTTCTTCGAAAAACCAAAAATGGTGAATAGTTGACCGAAACTGTTTTGAAAAAGTAAAACGTGTTAGCATGCAGAGACGAATAGATGTACATTACTACAATATGTGCTGATACAGTTATCAAAAGTCAATAGAACAGGGAAGTAATACAGAGAATAATTTCTGATTTTGAACAGTTTTTTGATGTTTCATTTGAAAACGAATTTGGAAAAAGTTTTTGGCTGTGATTGTGTGTGACTTTGAGAGACCAGATATTATTTGGAGTATGAACCTCAGAGGCTGATATCCAAGGCTGTCAAACGGCCGGCCGCGGCTGGCCGCGGCTAGCCGTCAAAAAGCCGGCCGCCGGCCGGCCGTGAAAGTTCAACTCAGTACAAAAAGCCGCGGCCGGCCGGCCGGCCGCGGCTTTTGCAATAAAATTTTGTGAGATTTCAGAAAGAACTAGAAATGCAAGTACCGCAACATAAGAGAATTAGAAAAGTTGTTCAAGATGTTTTGAGGCATCAGAGCACCATTTTCTAGGTCAATTTCTTCGAAAAATGCCAACCCGGGAAAAAATAGAAAATGATATCTACAAGATCTAAAATGAATCATTGCTCGGAGTCCATGGACTCTACCGAATTTACAAAGTATGTTACAGTCTCAAGAAGTTATCAAAACGCTTCGCTATTTTTTAAAAGTAATTCCTCTTTCCGAGCCCTTTCTAAACGAATAAATATTCAATTATGCTTCATATTTAAATTCACGGCTTCCAAAACCACGACTGTATTGTACGAAAAAGTGTAATTTTTCAGTGTTCCAGCAACATTTTGCATATGATTGATCATTGTCTAGGCAGTACGCGAATCAACATTTTATAACAAACAGTTTATAACAAAACTTGCGATATACACATCTTCATTATATTTATTTTTTCCGGTCATTCCATCTTGAACCGAGTGAATTTCTTTGTCGTGTGTCTGATGTTTCTGGTTAGCCTAGATCAGGCTGTTGGTCTGAAATCTAGGAACGTAGCTTACTGTTTCATATTTTTTACGAAGTGTTAATTCAGATTTTATTTCAGTTTACGAATACCAAATGGAACTGCCGATTTTTTTGTCTAAAACAGTTTTTTTTCGCGGTTTCACTGAAAATGTATTTCACAACAGTTTTTCAACTTTTGCTATGTATTGTATTTCCTATTCGAGAGCTAAACACGAATGCGTAAATTTTTGAATTTCTGCTTTACTCGAAACACGCAGTGAGATCGAAGTCCTGACGAAGCTTCAATCTTTCGATCGAAACAGTGAATTTTTACTGGTTCATTAAAATAATAGTTCGTTTTTCTAGCACTTTGAAGTATACTATACAGATTTCCTGTTTCATTTATAACTTAATTTATTTGGAAAATAGTCGACATCAACTAAAAATTAACTGTTTCAAAAACTGGAAAAGTTTTGGAAAAAAAACACTGATTGATTTGAATTTGATACAGGTTTCTAACAAATTCTTCGGTTTGAAAAAATGAAGTGAAAAATTACTGTTTCACGAAGGTTAGAATTTTTGAAAGTATATTTTTACTCGTTGAATTCTTTGGCCCCCACTCTGTTCCAATCTTACTGAAACTTCTAATCTTCCATTACCAGATTGACAAATTTTGAACAACAACACGAGAGGACATCAAGATCAGTCGATCAGTGCAAAGCAAAGAAAGTGAACTTTCTCCCTGATTTATTTCTCTGTTTTTTTTAGTTTTTAAAAATTTTTCATTCTTTCCGTTTATACAATTTCAATAAATTACACGAGTCAATAAATAATTATTTGTTCAAAGTATGTTGTCTACATTCACTTTTTTATCTCTCACCGAAAATACTTTGACAGATTACAGTTTCAAACAGTCCACAAAACTCATGAATGAAAGCAAAAAATGTTTCTTGTGATATTTTCAGTATTACCCTTCAGTTGACTTAACATGTAAATTAACAATAACCCGCTGAATTCTTATGTTTTCATAAACAAAAGTATCATGGCTCATAATCCAACAGAAATGGATACCCCAATAAGAATAATGTTTATTGAGATAAGTTAATTTCTGTCTACAACATTTTTTTGCGGTTTTATTGGAAACGTATTTCACAATAGTCTTCCAAATTTTGCTGGGTTTTGTATTACCGATTCGAGATTGAAACACGAATTCGTAGATTTTCTAATTTGCTGCTTTTACTTAAAGCGCAGCGGGATTGAAGTCTTGAAACAGCATTAATTTTTCGGTCGAAACAGTGAACTTTCGTTGCTTCATTAAAATAACAGTTCGTTTTTCTAGCACTTTGACGTATAACATATAGATTCCCGGTTTCGTTTATGATTTAATTACTTTAGAGCTAGGAAATTGATGCTCTAGAGTGGGGTTAAATTAACTGTTTAAAAAATGTAAACTGGTGGAAAATTCTCATTGACCGGATTTTAGGACAGGTCTCTAATAAGTTCTTTTGTTTGAACAAATGAAGTGAACAATTACTGTTTCGCGAAGATAAGAAATTTTGAAAATATTTCTTTACTCATTGTCATTGAATTTTGTGGCCGCCATTTCGTTCTAGTCTTACTGAAGGTTCTAAGTTTCCACAGGCTTTTCGAAATAGCTAATTACCAGATTGACAAATTTTGAACAACAACACGAGAAGACATCAAGATCAGTGCCAAAACGAAGAAAGTGAACTTTTTCCTTGATTAATTTCTCTGTTTCGTAGGTTTTTAGCCATTTTTCATTCTTTTCACTTATTCAATTTTAACACATTACACGAGTCAATCAATAATTATCTGTTCAAACTGAGTTGTCCACATTCTCTCTTTCTATTTCTCACCGAAAAAGTTTTTACAGATTACAGTTTCAAACAGTCCACAAAACCCATGAATGAAGACAAAAATGTTATATCGTCAGATTTGCCATATTAACTTAACATGTTGATTAACAATACTCGGAAGAAATCTTATGTTTTTATAAATAAAAGAATCGTGACTCAAAATCGAACCGCAATTTTCAACCCAATAAGATAGTTTAATTTTTGTCCAAAACAGTTTTTTCGCGGTTTCACTGAAAACGTGTTTCACAACAGTTTTTCGACTTTTGCTGTATGATCTATGCCTTATTCGATTCGATTAAATCACGAATGCGTCAAATTTTGAATTCCTTGTACTCAACACGCCCAGCGGCATCGAAGTTTTGACATAGTTTCAACTGGGACAG
>GL380663.1:2096-14768 GCA_000143925.2 Caenorhabditis brenneri
TTCTGTGGAAAAAAATATAAAGAGGTAGATCGAAAAATTCTTCATTGTTTATACAAATATCAAACCGCTGTTAACTGAATTTAGGTCCGAAATTTGGTTTTTTTTTTGGGTTTTTATACCATTTTCGACTCAGTTTTCCAACCAGAATTCGAATGATTTTGATAGCACTCGATAGGAATTTTTTTGATCTATCACTGAATTTTTTTCCAATTATCTTACAGGCCCATAGAGTTTTCAGACCCTTGAGCCACGCCCCTTTCCCCCTTCATGGTTTCAAGTTTTGATTTTTCTGATTGTTCCGGTGCCAAACCTAACCCAATCCATTTCTCACTCGCTCTTCCGCTCACAAAAAACACTTTTTCTTTTCAACCATTCTCTCTCTCTCTCTCTCTCTCTCTCTCTCTCTCTCTCTCTTTCTTTTGGAGCGCTCGGAGAGCGC
This sequence comes from Caenorhabditis brenneri, assembly GCA_000143925.2. Classification (NCBI taxonomy): domain Eukaryota; kingdom Metazoa; phylum Nematoda; class Chromadorea; order Rhabditida; family Rhabditidae; genus Caenorhabditis; species Caenorhabditis brenneri. The sequence goes on from GL380663.1 coordinate 2,536, forward strand.
TTAGTGCGCGAGATAGAGAGATTGGAGGAGGGCCGTTAATAGAAATGGAAAAACGTTGTGTGTGTGTCAACACACAAACATAAGATTGTGATGATGGAAAGAGAGAGAGAGAGAGAGAGAGAGAGAGAGAAAAGAGAGAGTTTTGTTTGGATTGCAATCCCCCCGGAAACGTATTGTTGGTTGATGATGATGCTGAGCCTTATGACTGATGTGGAAACAAAAAATCAATAATTCCAATCAAAAAACTCACTTCTTTATAATTATTATTGTTGAAATTGACAGTCATCCTCCTAAGCGGGGGTCTAAATAAGGACTCCCACGGAAAACCAAAAAAAAAGTGTATGTATTGAAACAACTAATTCTGTTGTGTTCACTATGTGTGTTTTTCTTTTTGTTTTCCAAATTCGTTTCTATTTTTGGGTTGTATGGTTACACGTCAGAATGAGGCCTACTACAGAGATCTTTTGGAGAAACAACAGATGATCAATGATATGGTGGTCTACAATTGATGATGATGAAAGGGAGGCTAGACCATGTGGAATCGTTTGAAAATCAATTATTTGATGGTAGAAAAAATGCAAAAGATATTTGACCCTGGGTGGAATTGAACCGGGGACTCGAAATTTGGAAAACAAGAGCGTTCACCACTAGGACATGAGGGCGCATATAAGAATGGTAAAGAGAGGGTAATGAGGAGACTGCGGGTTTCTGGAAAGGGGGGGGGGGGAGAGAGAGAAGGTTCCGCTACAATTTTTGCAATAATTTCAAATTTCAGAAAAAAAAATTTTCCCAACTCGGTCCCTCCCGCATAAAACTGTTTTTTCCCCATTTTTTCTGTGACGACACACCTTCTGATTCTTCTGATTATTTCAATTTATTCTTATTTCCCCCCGGCTCTGATCCTCTGATCCCCCTCTCTCAGCTGAGCCCCTTGAGCCTTGGAGTGGAGCTCCCTGAGCCCTCGGAGCCCCAAATATTCTATTTTTAGCTACACATAAACCAATCAAAAATTCATTGGGGCGTACGGGAAATGAGAATATTTTTGCTTTTTTCTTCTGAGAGTTACTAGTGAGTCAGCTGATTGGATCTATTTTCAGATAACGTCTACTGGAATATTTTCAGATAAATTTCAATTGAATTGCTGATGCAAACGCGCCCTACTGAGATTCAGAAAGTTAGTAGTACCTGAAACAACCATTTCATGGACCAATGATCGGACAGCTGCGTTTTGAGCCAAAAAATTTCGGCGGTGAAATTAAGATCGGACGAGACCGCAGGAAGGACAACACCATTACCACCACGATTCACCCTTCTTACTTGTCTATGATCAAGTGGACTTGCAGGTGCTGAAGTAGACGTCGTGGGCCTCCGAAGATAGTTGTCATCCTCCGATGATTCCATTGTGTCATCTTGTGGCAGAGAGCTCACCGAGAATGTGTTCGCGAACCCAGGTGGAGGAGCCGTTCGGATAGCAGCGGATGCCGGAAGCTGGAGTGCAGGTGCTCGTTGGGATCTTGTCGAGAGTGGCACCACCACTCCAGAAGACGTTTTCAGAAGGAGATGCGGAATTTTCTCGCGACAAATGTCTTCGGGAGACGAGGAGCTTCGTCGCTTTTTGACTAGTCCCGTCGTGATGGATGTTGTGGTGACATTCATTGATGGGACTAATGGAAAAACGCCTGAGGAGGAGGAGGAGATGTCCTCCTCAGGAGTCGATGGAGAGGGTGGAGCCGACTGAAATGAGGAGGTTGTTGTTGTTGGAGAGGTATTCGTTGATGAAGGTTTGACAGTCATCTGCAGAGGTCCTGCACGGCATAAGGGGTGGAGAACGAAGCCGTCCTCTTCCTCTTCCTCCTCTTCAGCATCATCACATCCACCGGCATCCTCTCTTCGAATCGCTGCCGATAGACGACGCCTCCATTCTTCTTCTTCGTCGTTCCAAGGGGATTTACTCATTCTTCTCGTCCTTCTGATGACGTCAGAAACTATAGGAAGACGTTTAGTGTACGGTATAGGGGTAGAATAAGAGATGATAGAGACGGTAGAAAAGTGGAAAAATGAGAGAGAGTGGGGCGGCAATGGGACACCAAAAAAAAGCAGCAGCGGATCGGAAGTGTAGTACTGTAGAGGGAAAAGAAAATAGGCGCGCGCGCGTGTCTCTCTTCTCTCTCTCTCTCTCTCTCTCTCTCTCTCTCTCTCTCTCTCTCTCTCTCGTTCTCTCTCACTCTCGCCTCTTCTCAATAAGAGACTTTTTCTAAAAATAGACACACGAGAGAGAGAGTCAGTCAAATAAAACGAGGAGCGGTGTGTTGGTGGTGTGTGTGTGCGGGCAAAACCAACTGAGAGAAGCAAGAGAGAGAGAGAAAGAAAAAGAAGAGAGGCGGTCTCTCGTTTTTCCCGCAAAACTTTCGTATCGGTGGTCTTCTCTTGGAGAGATGAGGGTGGGGACGAAGCAGCTGTCCCTTTAAAAAATGACTGTGAGGGGGGATGGAGGATGAGAAATGATCATCGGAACGGGGTGCTTTTTTTTCCAAGATTCTGGGAGGCTTGAAAAATGAAAGAGTAGATCAAAAAATCATCCGTCGACTGATAGAAAAATCATATATGGTTAGTTGAGAAAATGTGCTTTTTAGGACCAAAAATTTTATTTTCTTGGTTTTCCACGCTTTTAGCCCAATTTCTGTAACAAACCTGAATGATATTTATACCAATCGATAAAGATTTTCAAGCTCTATCATCTCATTTTTTCAGACAACCAGATTTTCGGAAAATCAGCCGACAAAAGTCTAAAATCCGAGACCCCAGCTCCTCAAAAGAGTCCTATAGATGATCTCTCGCCACCGGAAGAGTGGTGTGCCACTCGAGAAAATGGACCGGAAGGCAAAGGTTGAGAGGGGACAGGTGAAACTCTACTGGTTACCACTGGCAATATGTCTAAAACAACAACCGTTTATTTTTAGAAACTCTTTGACAGGGGGCAGACTAGATTCTTTTCCGAAAATTGGCGGTTTGGTTTGGACTCAAAAAGTTGGAGTTTATGCCATTTTCTGCTTCGTTGGTCACAAAAAGAAAAAAAAACAAAAACTTTTGGTGCCCTCCGGAATTGAACCCAGGGGTCCGAAAGATCAAAAGACGAGAGCGTTCACCACTAGGCCATGGGTGCAACAATAGAAGGAGTGGCGTTGGGCGTAGATGTTTCGGGTGAATTCTTCTCCTCGGAGGGCGGCTCGCCAAAAAATATATATAATAAAACTGAAAACTGAAAACAGCCTCCCTCACCGGAAGGGGGCGGAGCTATTATTTTGTTCACCTGATTAGCAGATCAAGAGCAAAAGGAATTCGACCTATTCCGAGAACATTTTTTGGCTATAATCAATTTTAAGCTACTACTACTACTGCTACCTATAATAGAATTGCTCAGAATAAAACTAGAAAAAAAATGAGTGTAGAACGGAAAAGAAGGAGAGCTTAAGTGGAGGAGAAGAATTCTAAAAATAAATAGATGATGATTGAGAAGGGAAAAAGAAGATATGGATGAAGGAGAGGAAGGGATGAGCAGGATGGAAGGGATGGGTCCTAAACTTTAATTACGAATGGAAGATAGATGGAGGCATGGGGGGATGGAGGCAAGGGACAAAAATAGTTTTTTTTTGTGTTGAGAGCCTCTCGGCTAGAAGTCATACATCGTTAAAATTGAGGAGAGAAGAAGAATAATGAAACCAATAATAAGGGGGGAGGAGCCATTTTTATATAGAAAATAGGTTTTTCTCGGAATAGAAATTGGGTAATTATTGGTTCAATTCGATCGGTTTCGTGTTAAAAATAGATATAAATTGGATGACTAAAACATTTTTGCAGAATTTAGAATGAGATCAGTTTTGTCATTTTGATCCCAAGTGCTTATTTTGGGTCTGCAGGAAAAATCGAAATGTAGATCAAAAAATGATCTACCAAATTGTATTGAAATCATGTAGGATTCTATCAGAAACGCTTGCTGAAATTTTCAGTTTTTTGCCTTTCCGGTCCGCTCTATTCATTGCAACCTCATAGGATTTTTGTACCAGTTGATAGGAAATTTCTTCATCTCTTAATCACTATAAGTATCACCCAGGGTTTCATCAGAAAAATTAAGTCAAAACTCGATTTGTTACGAAATTTTCAGATTTTGATTTTTTGACCCTATTTTTCTACTGGAACCGTGCATGATATTTTTACATATCGATAGAGAATTTTTTGATCTACCACCTTACGTAAATTTTTTATATGATTGTAGCAGAAACTTTGGCTCAAAACTCTGAAAAACTAAATTTCAGTTCTCAGCCTCCTATTTTTTTCAGAATCAAGACCCATGACCCATCAAGACTTCCTTAATTAAAACTTCAAAGTTCTTCCTCATCTAGTCTAGACTTCCCAAAAAGTAAGACTTCATCTCCTAAAATAAACTGGAAAAAGAAATTCAAAAACAAAGAAGGATTTGCTCTCTCGGGGGGCACCTCGTCACAGGTTTCATGCAGCTTAGCAATTTCTATATATAGCCCCAAGAAGTAGTGAGTGAGTGAGTGAGTGTTGTTGACACAAAACTCCTGATAATTTGATAATTCGATCACATTTAGAAAATGAAACCCTCAAAATAGCCTTAGGCCGCGGTGTCACAGGAGGAGATCGTGGTGCTGGAACCGAATGAATAGAGTAGATGGGGAGGGAACATTAGGCAATCAAAAGGCTCCACCCACCCTATTATGAGTATGGGCGTTGTTCTAGAAAAAAGCAAAAGAGAAAAATGGAGGGTGGGATTGAACCCGGGGCTTCCCGCACAGTGGTCAAAAGCACAACCACTGCGCCATGCGGCATACCGTTTGCGTGCGTAAGGAAGGCATATAAAAAAGAGGGCGTCGGGTAAAGCTGCCGGGAGAAGGAAGAGGGAGTAGCTCCACATCCAAATGTGATCCCATTCCAAAAGAATCAAATATTTTCCAGACTACCGCACTTTTCTCAATTCCATAGATCTCACAATGCGGAAGTATATTTATTATATACTCACAGGTGTTTTGAAGAAGTATAAAAACTAAAAAATATATCTCCTGAAGTCTGATCACTGGGTGCCCTGTTTGTTTTGCTTGGCTTTGCTCCACTGAGCCCCTTGCTGCTCAAGAATATTTTAATAATAACGAATGAACTTTGTGTGTTCTGACTATATAAGAAATGCAAATTGTCACGTACACTCTTCACCAGATGGCTAAAAATCTAAAAATAGATTTGGAAACCACTTCCCAAAGACTTTTAATGAGTAAGAAGATTAGATTAGAGGCAGCATTCAACATTCCAATCGTTCCTTTTTCTGACCATTTCCGGTGTAAACTGGATTGGGAAGGGAACATTTCTGTTAAGGGGGGATCATCATTTTTAAGAGGGGTAATTAGAGAAGAATTTGACCTAGTTTTAAGGAAAATCGAGTTATGACGAAGGAAGAGGGGAAGAAATGTGGCTAATAAAGGTTGATTTATGATAATGGGTTAGGTGATATAGAGTGGGCGACCGACTTGGATGATAAATGGGGTAGTGGAAGAGGCTTCTAGGAGATTCTTGATGGCTTAAGCGCGGGGAAAGGTAGATCAAAAAATTCCACATCGATTGGTATAAATATCATCTGGGGTTCTATCAGATACTTTGGGTTAAAACAGAAAGAAACGGCTCCGCGACATTTCGGAACCCGACATTTCGAAACCGTCGAAAATTAGGCTCAAATTTTTCAAAAAATCGAGTTAAAACATTTGAAAATTTCGAGCCTAAATTTCAATGGTTTCGAAATGTCTAGTTTCGAAATGTCCGGTTTCGAAATGCGGGTTTCAAAATGTCACGGAGCCAAAAAAAACTACTGGAAATATCTTTTTTCGTTTTTTCTTTCCATTTTTGAGTCAATTTGTCTGAAACAGCCCTACATGATATTTACACCAAACTGTAGAGAATATTTTGATCTACATCTTTGTTCTTTCCTGTTTTTTTAAGGTATTATTCCATGTGTACTTATCGTCATGTAACTGCAGGACAGTAGGCAAAACACTGGGAAAAGAGCCCAATTTTCATCGATTCTGACGCTGTGTACGCAAACACTCTAGACTTTTCAGGATCTCACCGTAACAACGTCAACTTCCATCATCGTTACATCTTCCATGTTGATATCTTGAATATAGGATTTGTTGGAGTGTTCAGTTAGAGCTCAAGGGGTTTCAGAATTGAAGACGTTTCAAGAATGGGAAGCAGAGACTAAAACTCATAAAGTCTTCGATTTTGCGTTTTTCCCACACCATTTCCAGTTTGAAATGCTTATAGAATAGCAATTATCCCCCGGCTTAAAATTCCCAAGCGGGAAATTTTTCGAGATAATGAGTTTCAGACTGAGCTTTGACGAGCACAACATCAGGCACTTGGAACAAGGTCTAAGGAGATTTTGCATTTTTCCGACAGAGTTATGGGCAGTTGACCAACTGAGCTCTCTAATTTAAGGGCACGGGAGCTTCTCTGGCTTTCACTGAATAACCGGGCAGATAAGCTTCGTGCCGAGACCATCCTGATGCACCTTAGACCTTCACCCCTGGACCCTGACCTATTCTCGAGCCTTCCCTGCACTTTCCAATGATTTTTTGTTCCATCTTTCCTCTTTCTTCTTTTTCTCCAAAAAAGTATCTTCAGGAGGGGCCCTTTTCCCCTTTTTTCTCTTGAATTTGATTTCCGATTCTTCACATTTTCTCTTCTCCTTTTTCTTCGTTTTTCTACTTCTTCGGATTCAGAAGCAGAAGCAGAAAAGAGAAGAAGAAGAAGAAGACGTGAGTGGGCGTATGGAGAGGTGTCATTTCTCTCTCTTCATCTTAGGGAGAAAAAAAAAGAGAGAGTCCTCAAATCGTCTCAAATTTAAATTGGGTTTCGAGCCTCAATTTTCTCTTTTTTTTTCTCTGTGACACAGGACGGAATTCCAGAAGACATGACTCAGAATAGGCAGGCTTTGGAGCATCGATTTTTCAGGAAAAAAAGGGTTTCAGATCCAAAATTGAAAACTTCAAGTGGTCTTTGAGAGGTTTTTTGGTTGGAAAAAGTTCCAGAATTTCAGATTTTTCTCGCAAAATGCAAAATTCATGCGAAATTCCAGCTAGAAACCAGGTTCTCTGCTTCTACCTCCAATAGAAGGGCATATCCCCTTATCCTGTAACTGTTTAGTCGCCTTCTCCTCTTTCGCGAAGAAACCGACAGTGTTCTCATTACCCTCTCCCCTCCTTATGGGTTGCGCCCTCTTGGTGTAGTGGCTAACGCTCTTGTTTTTCAATCTCGGGGTGCCAGGTTCGACTCCACCCTGGGCCCGATCTTTTTGTTTTTTCGTAAAATATTGTTTTTTGTTTTTTTTTTCGTCCAATTCTTCATATCATAGCACCAAAAAATCAATACTTTTCCCTGTGCCTACACGGGCTTCCCTTTTAGAGTGTCTCTCACACAGACATACACAAAAAATGCAAAATACAACAACTACTAGTCTCTTTTTTCCCTCATGGCAGAGAGGAGACATGTCTAAAAATAGAATTTTATTTTCTCTCTCTCTCTCTTTCTTTCGACCCAAAAAAAAGAGAGAGAGAGAGAGACTCGTGGGGCTCAATTCATCACCATAACTCTCAGGGAGAGAAAGAATCAATTTTTGAGTTTTTTTTCAGAGCTCAGAAAAACAACAAAAAACTGGCAAATATATGCAAATTGAGGGGAATACGAGGGGATAGATAGGGATACCTTTAAATATTCAGGAGGATCTCTCAAAGAAAGAGCTCCGAGAGCTCTCAGGACGAGCTCCGAGAGCCCTGGCTTGTGTATGAAATGGGTGTGTGTGCAAATGACATTTTTCAGATATATTCCACAAAACGAAACGAAAAAAAATCAATAAAAGGCGTACCTGAGCCGGATTCTCCCACCGCTGTTTGAAGTCCTCGCGTGCCTTGTCCAGGAACTCTTTGACTGAAAAAATGGAAAAATTAATTATTTTGACGGAAATATTTTGATTTTTTGGATTTTTTTTGGAATATTTTTTGTAGTATATCTCATTAGGAGCCCCTCATGGGAGACCCTATCCTAATTGGTTTGGGACTGAAAAAAAGAGGTTTTTGTGGTTTGTTAAGCGGCTTATGATACGATTTTCTCGCGATATTTTTGGATATTTTTAGCTTTGAGGAATATATTTTGTATACATTTTTTGTAGCTATCTATACAGATTAGAAGTGAGTTATCAGGAGAATGATACAGCTAAAAAGTCCAGAAATCCCTGTAATAGAAGGGTACGTCCTGGAGTTGATGGGAGGGGTCTAAGGTATTGACCCGGGAACCCAAAATTTCAGATTTTTCGAAAAAAAAATTACCCCGGGTACCTGGAGGTCTCATTTTTCAGAACTCTGAGTAGATCAAAAAATTCTCTATCGATTCGTATAAATATCATTAGGGATTGCTATAGAAAAATTGGATCAAAAATGTGAAAAACCAAAAATAAAATCAAAATTTTGGTCTAAAAAACTTGGTTTTTGAAGTTTTTCGAGCAAATTTCTGAAACAACCCTATATGATATTCATACCAATGGATAGAGAATTTTTTGATCTACCAGATAGTTTCTTGATAAATTCCAGACTTTTGAGTAAAAAATTGTCCGGAACGATCAAAAAACCTAAAAAATGAGTGGAGTAGGGCTCCAAAGTCAAGGAGGTTCTGATGATTGGTCGGGGGAGTCCGAAAAGTGAGAAGACGGTACAGGTGCAGTGGGCTCCGAGAAAAGAACAAAAATTAGAGAAAAAAAATTCCAGCCAAAATTCAGGAATAGGTTTCAGCTGCTCCAAAACACCAAGGGGTTTTTAGGGTATTCGAAATTTTGAGGCTCTCAATTTTCAGATTTTCAGATCTTTCGAGGCTTTTAGGGGCTTTCGGTTCCTAAGCAGACCAGCGATTAAGCAGACCCAAAACCGAAAAAACCTACAAAATTTGACTTGCACTTTCTTATTGTTATTTGATGACATAATAAGAGTGAATAGTCAAGAAAAAAATGATGATGACGTGGCACACACACTCTCCTATCCTTCTTCTTCTTCTTCTTCAAACGACGACTAGTTGACGGGGGCTCAGGCACACATATGAGGGGGGGAGCCACCAACACACTTGCCTCTTGTGTGCCTCCTCTATATACAACGATGTCAGAAGAAGAAGAAGAAGAAGACGATGTCGAAGTAGTGACACAGAAATAGTACTGTGAGATAGAAGAGACTCCAGAGAAACACAACAAAAATGAGACATTTTTAGAAAAGCAAGAGAGAGAGAGAGAGAGAGAAAAGAGAGAGCTCTGTCCCTTCATCCCTTTTTCAGAATTCTCTCCACATCTTAGACACTATTTTTATCTTTTTTCCCTTCCCCCCACCAACGTCTTCTTCTTCTTCTATTTTTTTTTGCTCCAAGAGGGAAGTTGTGTGTCGCCCTGCCCAAAAAAAGAGAGAGAGAGAAGTGAGAAAGCTCTTCTTGCAAAAACTTGTTTTCTCCTGTCAAAAATGGGTGAAGAAAGAAGAAGAAGAAGAAGCAGGCGGGATCAAAATGGTCAAGGGGTTCTAGATCCCCATTTGAATTAATAAAAAAAGACTAGACCCCCATGAGAGCCGGATGGGGAAGCGGATGCCCAAAAACTTCCGCCGGAAATGAAACAGGAAAAGGCTTATGGATGGGGCAGGTATAGAAAAAAACTGATTTTTTTTTGAATTTTTGTTTTTTTTTTTAACTTTTGGCTCATTTTTCCTGATGTAATCCAATAAGATTAGGCCAATTTGATAGAGAATTTTTTGATCTACAATTTAGTTTTTCGAGCATTTTGCAGTTTTGGAAATTGAGCATGTTAGAACCAAAAAAAGGCTTTGGCTCAGGACCCAGGAATTTCTTGTCATGGAGAGTGTATTTTCAAACAGTCTAGATTGTCGGAAAGGTGATAATGTAGATCAAAAAACTTCCTATCGATTGGTATAAATATCATATAGGTTTAGATCAGAAAGCAAGACAAAAAAAATGCAAAAAACCCCATTTTTTTCCTAAAATTTTTCCCGGCTTAGACGTTTCTGATGCATTTTTTCCGGTGCATCCCTATTCGATATTTATATCAATCGATAGGAAATTCAAATCTCTACCTACTAATATGAATTTCATACGGATTGTTCTAGAAAAATTGGCTGAAAATCGGGAAAAACGGAAATCTGTTCTGAAAATATCGGATTTCCGGATTTTCGTCTTTTTGGTCAAACTTTTCTGAAAAAAACTTATATGATATCTTGATCTACAAAGACCAAATTTTGCTATATCGAAAATTGAGAATTATGGGTTCCCGGATAAAAATACTTGTCACAGGTTTAATTTTGTTCCCAAAAATCTCAATTTTAAGAAAAAGCATGTCCTTATTTTTTGATCCTAAAATATGAGGTAAGATCATTTACCTCTCTTCTAGACGACTAAAAAGTGATCTTCCATTTTTTTTCTCTTTTTTTTCCATCATCACAGGTAATCCTAATCCCCTGAAGCTTAGGTTAAGCCTTCCGATCATCGGAAATAGAGTAATCCCTTTCTAAAAATGGGGTAGATCGCCTAAAAATAGGTGTTTTTGCCTAAAAATACCTATGTTTTTCATTGAGGGTCAAAAACGAAATCGACAGGGGTTCCGAACGATGAGACAAGACTCACTTACATATCCCATACCTAATTGGGAGTCGATGGATCAAAAGGCCATAATTATCAGGAGCAAGAGGCTCAAGAGGAATGTGTTCCGAATGTACCCGCGTTTCATATACAAACAAAAAGAAAGGACACAAATCAGAAATCGAGAAGAGTCACAAAATGATGAGTGAGTGACATTTTGCGTCAAGTGGAGATGACCTTTTGGGAGCCCTCTTGGTTTGTCCCATAAGAAATTTTGAGGCCCCGAACCGTTCAGCTTGGTATGAGGTACCAAAAAGTACCTCAAGCTTGCTCGGAAAGGGGCGGAGCCAAAAATAAAGCGCACCATCGGGTTCAGGGGACCTTATATACCTACTGTACGAAGTTTCAGCCAATTCTAGGATTCAAAAAAATATCAAAAAATGTCTTCAAACACCCTGATCATGATTAGAACCTCCTGACCGTTTTTATTCAAAACCGAACGCTCATTTTGTGCGGAGGGAATTTCAGCTTGAAGAAATTTGGCGATAGTTCAAATTTTAGATCGAATTCTTCCAGTTTTAGCACCATTTTTGCCAGGGCTGTCAGGAGGCCGGTCGCGGCTCCCATCGCTAGGAAGCGAGATAAAACGACCGCTGCACGATCTGACAGACCTGATTTTTGCTAACTTCAGCGGGGTTTACGGATTTTTTCTGGTACACAAAATTGAAATTTAAGAGAATTTTCATACAAAAATAAATGCTTACACAATTGCAGATGAACAGTTTCTCGGAATGCGGATTGGAAGAATGTGAATTGTAGCATTCAATTCTTCTGTCACTATATAAGATGGTAGTAGATGTAAAAATGAAGAATTCAATTTCAACTTCTTTTTCTTCCGAAATAAAAATAATTTTTGCCAATTATTATTATTCCAAAAAGAAGATGGTGTTGGGGTAGAGATGGGGAGAATAGAAGGAATAAGACGAAGGAGAAAGGGAGCCAAAATGTTCTTTTTTTTCTTTGTTTCAAAACTTTTTTCTCCTCTATCCCCTTTCCCTTTAAGACCCATTGTTTATCCCCCCTGTTATCCCACCAGCCATAGGGCACCTCTCGACGCCCATTCGCGCCCAAACGGAGAGCGGTGGTCCCACGAGAGAAAAGTGAGAGAGAGAGGGAGAGAGAGAAGAGAAGACACACACATGTGATGACGTGTTTGGGTCTTGTCTTTTTTAGGTTCGAGGCCAAAGTTTCCATTTCGTGGAAAGTTTTGGGTCTGGGTTCAATGGGGTAGCAGGAAAATCAGGAAGTTTTGATTAGAAGGGCAGGTTTGGTTAGAACTAGCAGGTTGTTTTTCATGAAAAGGCATACAGTGAGATTTAAGGAAAAACAGACATACCGTTATAATAGAGGGTGTCTCATGTAACATCGAATTCGGACGGTTTTCAGAAATTTTTTTTATGAAACTCCAAAATTGTTTCGTGGATTTCCAAACACAAAATATCAGAATAGCCTCAAAACGAAATTTCTCAAAAAAAAGGAAAATCTCAGAT
>GL380664.1:0-10221 GCA_000143925.2 Caenorhabditis brenneri
TTGGGTATTAGCGAGTCGCCTAATACCTTTTTGGGTATCAAGAACTTGCTAATACCTTTTTGGGTATTAGCGAGTCGCCTAATACCTTTTTGGGTATTATAAACTTGCTAATACCTTTTTGGGTATTAGCGAGTCGCCTAATACCTTTTTGGGTATCAAGAACTTGCTAATACCTTTTTGGGTATTAGCGAGTCGCCTAATACCTTTTTGGGTATTATAAACTTGCTAATACCTTTTTGGGTATTAGCGAGTCGCCTAATACCTTTTTGGGTATTATAAACTTGCTAATACCTTTTTGGGTATTAGCGAGTCGCCTAATACCTTTTTGGATATCAAGAACTTGCTAATACCTTTTTGGGTATTAGCGAGTCGCCTAATACCTTTTTGGGTATTATAAACTTGCTAATACCTTTTTGGGTATTAGCGAGTCGCCTAATACCTTTTTGGGTATCGTAATGTAATGAGTTTCGCGACCAAAGTTCTTCGAGTGCGTTGCGGTCGCGTCGACTTTGAAGCAACAGTGGTTAGTTGCCTATGCTATTTCAGGCCTGAATTTGAAAGAACTTTCAGCCGAATAGACTGGAGATGAAATGACGGAAAAGTTTTATTAGATATGATCTTCTTGAAACATGAATATTTGATATACAGACAGCTTATTCAAATAGAAAATAATTAAATAATTATTACAAACAAAAATTCTTCAGTTAAATTGTCTCCTGGGTTGTATCTCAAAATTGAGCATTATTGTACACTCGCGACCAAAGAAGGAAGTGACGGGATCGATGAGAGGCGTTATGTAGAATTCCAGTTGAGTATAGTCAGTCAGCGGGAGGATCACACATTCAGGAAGACATTGAACTCTGAAAAATGATAGATTTGAGATTAGAGTTTGAAGAAAAATAAAACTCACCCTCGGGAAGGAGTCTCAGCCAAAAAACGATCTCCGATCCTTGACGTCACATAGTCATACCACTGGGAACCTTTTGCTGGATATGTGTAGGAAAAAAAGTGTGTTCCAATTGGTGCACCCCTCCGCCATTGATGGTAAATGTAATCGAAAGACCTCACGTCCAGACAGAAGTCGAATTTCACTCGACGATGACCAATGGTTCCATATAAGAAGGTGTGACTGACATGTCCGATGATAAGAGTGCCAGCCGTGTTGAGAATACCTTCATTGTAATTCAATTCTCGATTCAGGCTGAGTGTAACTGTTCTGAATGGACGACGATGGTCAGGATGGATGAACAGTTCGATAGCTCCTACAATATTTGCAGCAGCGTGGGTATCGATACTCAAGTGATTCACTGTCAAATTAATTTCTGTCGGGAGCCAGAAGAAATCCGATTTCCTCATGGATGTGATTTTCAAAGTGTTCACATGAGTCAATTCTTTCTTATTCAGAAGTCGACGGATGAGGTAGGTGAATGCTGATCCAAGTGACCTGTTGTACTCTATTCTCTCGATGGCTTCAATCTTCTGACCATTTGGACCCTTTGTCAGAACAGTCAATTGAAGGTAGAAGACCTATGGGACATCTTCTTTTTTGCCTTCCTTCAAACGAAACGGTACAAGTTCTGCTTCAACTTCTGCGATGATCTTCTCCAATTCTTCCAAACTACTCTCATTATTTGGGGATCCAAGTAGGATGTCTCTCCTCTGCATCAATTCTTCTCGTTTGGTTTCAATCGTCTTCAAACGATTCTCATATCCTAGTCGGAATCCCTCATGGGTCACTGGACGGTTCCCAGGAACATAAATATCTCCGGGAGTGCCGATCGGTCTGAATGTACTGAATCCGTACCTGTCCAAATCTTGCTGTGTCCCATTCCACTTATTCATATCCACATGACTTTTCGGTGGAGTTGCTCCTTCTGGATACTGTATAACGATTCCCATCCGATAGGTTGTGTCATTGATTGAGATTTGAGCTGGCTCCACGCAAACGGTTGAGATTTTCTGTGGAAGAAGACTGTCTCGCGTCTTGACTTCTGGACATCGATGGGTGAGTAATGCTCTCTGATTGGGGTCCATGTATTGGAGAACGGCCTTCACACTGTCGTACGACAACGGAGCGTTTGGGAATGACATTTACTGAAATAAGAAACGGGTTTGTGAAGGAATAGAAGATCTAGAAGGAAAGAAAAAAAGATTTGCTGCTAATGGGTTTTGAACCCGCGACAAAAATTTCATAAGCAAAAGCGTTAACCACTAGGCCACAAATACAACAAGCGACGCAATAAAAGAGAGAGTAGAGAAAGAAAGCCAATGATTTTGATGATGAAATGGCTCGAAAAAAATCGAAAAAAGAAAAAACTGGCATTATTTTGAAAAAATCGTTCACCATCGAAAAATAAAATTCATCTCATCAAAATTCAAACGAGAAAAACACTAAATTCAATGAAAAATTGAACAAACTAGTGAAGTAAACAAAACAGCGAAAAAAAGGGAATGAAAGAAAGAAATAAAATGGCAAATGACACGGGTTCTCTCGATTTTCCCGCCCTTTTTTTGTCTAAATCGATCTTTTCTCTGCGTCTCCCTCTCACACTCTTTTTGATCTACCTACTTTTTCTTGTGAAATGGTGGCTTTGAAGTGAGTCTACAGATATTTTATTTCAAAAAGGTAGATCAAAAACAAAAAATAGTCAAAAAAAGAAAAAAAGACAGAAAGAAAAAAGCGCGGGAAATTGAGGGAACCATCGTCAGTTCCGTTTTTTTTTCATTTTCTTCTTTAATTTTTCTTCTGAACGATTTTATAATTCTAATTTTTCTCTGTTATTTCAAGTTTGCGATATAATTTTTTGTGCTGCTTCATGCTGAACGCTTTTTTCTTCGAATCTTTCCTCTTCGCTTATTTTCCAGCAATCAAACAGTTCTTTTTTCAGTAAATGGCATTCCCAAACGCCCCGTTGCAATACCCCAGCCTGAGGATCTTGCTCCAGTACATAGACCCCAATCAGAGAGTACTATTCGTCAGAAAGTGTCCATTACTCGGAGCGCCCGACAGGAATGTTCCACAGAGAATCGAGTCAGTTTTTTTGGAGCCAGCTGGAATCAGAATCAATAACACTACCTATCAGCTGGGAGTTGTTTCGCAATGGCCGCAAGGGGCACATGTTCCAGTGAGGTATCTGGAGCAAAACAGTAACGGTGGGGCGAATTGGGACGTGGACAGGTACGGATTCGAAATTCCTGTACAGGACGTGACTCATGGAAATTTCCCTTTATTGGTGCAAAGACCAGCAACCGAAGAGGAAATTCGAAGGTATTGCGAAGCAGAGATAGTGGAGCTGAATCAAACATTGAATGAGATAAATGAAGAAAGAGATCAGAAATTCATGGAAGCTTTAGCACAGGTGGGCTCTTTAACAGAAAAAACAAGGTTAGAACGCATGTTTTTGCAGCTGAGAGGAGTAATAGAAGCTGATATTCTGCTGCATCAATTGAGATTAGATGAAAACTTTCGAGATATCCCGTTCATTTTGTACCTGCAATGACCATTTCGACGATCCGTTCAGATGGTGTAGAAGTTCTTTCTATCGAGAGGATGAAGTACACCCGAAATCTTGGCGCAGCAACAAAGTATCTTATCAAACGACTTCTGAATAAACCAATGAACTATGTGACCAGAATAATAATATCACCCTTGAGCAACATAGATTGCTACTGGTTACCGGCAGAAATGAAATTGGCAGCACGTTACTTGATAATATGTAATTATCATGAATTGGTTATGAGGACTGTCGGACAATTCCTCCGTCATATCAATCAACGACCATTCGAAACCATTGCATTTCATCTCCTCGATGCTCCGGAACGCCATCATTATTATATTGATTTGATCAACTACTTGGTATTCCGTGCTGCACCGGTTGGAACGCATTACACTGCTCACACTAGTCTGACGCAAGGATCCATTATTTGTAACAAGATGAAGGGACGAGAAGGCAATATTATTGTTGAGACTCCTACCAGAGGGTTAGTTTTTTGTTATAAGTATAGTTTCATCAATCGATTATTTTCCAGATGCCAATGTCGTCCTGATTGTGTGATCCTCCCGTTGCCTAACAATGCTCAATTGGAATTCTACATGACTCCTGTCGTGGATCATCCCTTTACAGTGCTGCTCAACTTCGAGATACAACCTAGAATCTATTTGAATATTTGAAATCTGTAATAATACTTCTGTTAATTTTCTATCTGGATAAGCTGTATTTAAAATTACATGTTTCTAAAAAATCATATTCAATTAATCGTTTATTTACTTCAGTTTTTAGTTTACACTTTTTATATTGTCGGTGCAGAGCAGGTAACAGAAACAGCAGCTGAACAAAAAATGGAAAAGAGAGAAGCAGAGAGAGTGAGAGAGAGAGAGAGAGAGAGAGAGAGAGAGAGAGACAGATAAAATTCTCTGAGAAAATTTGATGAGCACTAATCGTAACATCAAAAAGTTCTCGAAACAGTAAATATGATTTGTTCGAAACAAAAAACTTCCACTGTTTCAGGTGTATAATGAGTTCATGCAATTTTAGATTGGCCTGTTAAACGAAAAAACGTGTTGATTTCATATCATTCCCGAAAATCTTATTCGCTATTAGAAATGATTCTATGATCTCATTTTTCGTTTTTCGAACTCTTCTCTTTTTCAATTCAAAAAAATGCTGACAATCGGTCGCAGGTAGCTTTGCTCTATCTAGTCGTCCATGGATACGCATGAGATGGAACCGAACAAGTTGTCTATGAACGGTATATTTACACCGTTGGATCAGTTTCACACCAGCCTAGGAGTTTAGCATTAGGGCCAGGAATGGACGATGGAACAGTTTGCTTGAAATGAAGTCCCCATCATTGCTCCAAGGTTCGAGTCGCTCCGAGAACACTGAATGGAGTTCTGAATAAACCGACAAGTTCGAAATGCCTAGACAATAAACTCGGAGAAATGTTTTATTAAAAATGACCTTTCAGAAACATGAATTTTTAATTACAAATAGTTTTTCCAGATGAAGAATTATTTGGTAACTATGACAGATTTCAAGCAATCAAATTAAATTCTGGGTTGTATCTCGAAGTTGAGTAGCACTGTGAAGGGGCGGTCCACGACTGGAGTGATGTAGAATTCCAATTGAGCATTGTTAGGCAACGGGAGGATCACACAATCAAGGAAACATTGGCATCTGGAATATAATCGATTGATGAAACCACACTTATAACAAAAAACTAACCTTCTGGTAGGAGTCTCAACAACAATATGACCTTCTCGTCCCTTCATACTGTTATACCAATTCAAACCTTCCGTTGTACTAGTGTATGCAGTGTAGTGTCTTCCAATCGGTGCACCATTTGTAACCCAGTAATCGATCAAAGAAACGAATTGATCATAGTCCGGGCAAGTGCGGAGTTTGAATGCGATGGTTTCGAATGAACGCTGGTTAATACGACGGAGGAATTGTCCGACAGTCCTCCATACCACTCCATCGTGGTTTTCCATTATCAAGTGACGTGCTGTCAAGTTCATTTCTGCCGGTAACCAGAAGCAGTCTTTGACGGTCAAGGGTGCAATTTTCAGTTCTTTCACATAGTTCATCGGTTTTTTCAGAAGTCGTTCGAATAGATACTTTGTTGCTGGGCCAAGATTTCCGGTGTACTGCATTCTCTCGATAGCTTGAACTCTTTTACCATCTGGACCGTTCGTTGAAATAGTCAATTGCAGGTAAAAGGTGTACGGGATATCTTTTTCATTGTTGTCTAATCTCCGTTGATACAACGAAATAAATGCTTCCGCTTCAGTGATGGAGTCATCCATTTCTTCCAAAATATCTGTTCTTCTTGAACGCTCTACCACGCCTCGGTCTCTTCTCATCTGCAAAAAAATTCGTCCAAACATTACTTGTTTTACTGGAGAGCTCACCTGCGCTATAGCTTCCATGCTCTTTTTCTTTTGCTTTCTCGCATTCAATCTTTGTTTCAGATCCCAAATTTGCTGTTTGCACTTGTTTCGAATGGCCTCCTCGGTTGGCTGGCGGATAAAAGCAAGAGGAAAGTCTCCAGGAGTCATTTCCGGAGTAGGAGTTCTGAACCCGTACTTGTCCATGTCCCAATGGACGCCACCGTTTTCATTTGTATCCCTAAGCTTCGCTGGAACTTTTGGCTCTTTATGGACTGAGCGGTGTTTTGAAAAAAACAGCGGTGTTTAATAATACAGCGGTGTATTGAGATTTCAGCGGTGTTTTCAAAAGTCGCTTAATACAGCGGTGTTTTAAAAAAAGTTGCTTCAGCGGTGCAATTAGTTCAGCGGTGCAATCGGTGAAGGTCAAAAATTGATAAAATGGCGGTGTAATGGAGGAAAACAGCGGTGCATTTAAAATCTTATGATAAAAATTATATTTTTTCCAGCATTATATTTTTCTGTTGATTTTTTAATTTCTGTTCTAGTTTCTATTATACATTTTTATTATAATAATTTCCGGGCTTCAACCTACTCGATTTTGTGCTCTAAAAAGCATTTCTGTTGTGTTCCCTAAGCCTGTTTTGATGGTGGGCCAACTAATTGAACTCTCGAAAGCGTAAAACTCTACTATTGAACAAGGCTTACGAAACACATTGCCCATGCGGAGCAAAAGTCGAACCGGAATAGTCTCGGAAAAGTTATATTGGGTCCCGCATATTTCATGGGTCCAGGGTATTTCCAAGGGTCCTCTATCTTTCAAAAATGTGTCCCGGATATTTCCATGATCCCGGATATTTCCATAGGCCCCGGGTATTTCCAAAGGTCTTCTTTCTGGCAAAAAAAGTCTCGTATAATTTCATGGGTCCTGAAAATAAGAACCAATATTTCTTTGCACCGCTGAAATAGCTATTGCACCGTCCAGGTGACTTCGTTTCTTTGCACCGCCATTTTAACCAATACACCGCTATTTTGTTTTTTTCTTTGCACCGCCGTGCTGTCGCGTTTGCACCGCTGAAATCTCAATACACCGCTGTATTTTTAAACACCGCTGTATTTTTCAAAACACCGCTCAGTCCATAAAGAGCCGAACTTTTCCTTGTGGCCATTGCGAAACAACCCCAAGCTGATAGATTGTTTCATTTATTGAGATTCGACCCGGCCCCACAGAAATTGACTCAATTTTCTGTGGAACATTACTGTCTCTTGCTTTGAGTGTTGGACATTTGGAGACGAGTAGTGCTCTCAGGTTGGGGTCCATGTGTTGAAGCACGGCCTTCGACGCGTCGTACGACAATGGGAAGGTTGGGAGTGGCATTTTCTGAAACATGAGCAGTCCGGTAATGAAAGAATATGAGAAACGAGAAAGAATATAAAACTATAAAAATATAAAAATAGAAAGAACAAAAATCAATGAAAAAAAAAGAAGAGAAGTGAAAAATAATGACAAGGGCCACGGCACCCAAAACCTCGAATTACGAGGGAGCGCACCTGCTGCCTTTGGCCCGCGATTATGAATAAAAAATGACGTGAAAAATCGATAACCCTTTATTGGACGAGTACCACGTGTAGTCATTCCTCAAAGAGGGGTCAGAGGGATTTAGAGGGTAAATGGAACAAAAGAAGGGAAGATAAAACACCTGTCCATTCGAGACTGAAGGCGATGTGTAGTCTCCCCTATAGAGGGAGTCTAGGGATTAAAAACGGGGTCTCACCACGACTTATCGATCGTAAAGTGTACAGTGGAGCGCAACTGCACAATGTTCTTCCAACCATGGGATGAGATAATACCTTGATCCAACTGTTCTACTTGTTGAACGTATATACTTTTTCAAAGAGAAATAATGAGGTTAATGCAGGACATGTCGGTAGTGTGTTTGAGAGTTCTTGTCACATACTCGTTAGGCGACGGTCTGAAAAGACATTGTTGTCTACCTAACTCCGAAGTCGCTGAATTGAAAAATCTTCAGAATTTGTAAAACTCATGAACTCTCTGAAACACAAAAAACTTGTCTGAAAATAAATTCGATTCTGTCAATGTCTCCGATTTCATGTGTTTAACAACTACCGTGCTTTTTGTCAATCACATAAATTTGCGAATCATCTGACTAGAACTAATTGAACTCATCTCATTTTCATAAAAAAGTTTTTGGATATACAGGTAACCCCGGAGTAGTTTGAATTTATAGCCATACATGGATACACATGATATGAAACGGAACGATTTGGCTATAAAATGTGTTGTCAGACCCCTGAAAAGGGTATGTGTTTCCTAGAGTTTATCAACAGTTAGGACTGTGATATCAAAAAATTCTCAAAACTATGAAATTATGGACTGCTTGAAACACAAAAGAAACCTCGAAAAAAGTTGGAGTTCCCAATATTTCCCTGTTTCAGGTACTCAATGAATTTCTGCAGTTTTGGGTGGACTCTATTGAAAAAATGGGATCAATTTCATTCCCAAAAATCAGAAAAAAATTTTGAAAAGTTTCTATGATCTCATATTCAGGTTCCGAATTCGTTTCGCTTTCTAAATTTTAATACTTGGATGACCAGTTGAAATTATTGGTCAGATTAAGAAATCATTGGTCAGAGTAAAAATGTGATCAGGTCAAGGCTGTCAAACGGCCGGCCGCGGCTGGCCGCGGCTAGCCGTCAAAAAGCCGGCCGCCGGCCGGCCGTGAAAATTCAACTCAGTACAAAAAGCCGCGGCCGGCCGGCCGGCCGCGGCTTTTGCAATAAAATTTTGTGAGATTTCAGAAAGAACTAGAAATGCAAGTACCGCAACATAAGAGAATTAGAAAAGTTGTTCAAGATGTTTTGAGGCATCAGAGCACCATTTTCTAGGTCAATTTCTTCGAAAAATGCCAACCCGGGAAAAAATTTAGAAAATTTCACATGAAAATGGTGTTTCTCTTCTTTTTATGTCACGAAACCGGGAAAAAATATATTCAAAGTATAACAGATGTAAAAAGTGACCCAGAAAAAAAAATTAATTTTTTAGGTCAGCAACCAAAATTTGAACCTTTTCATTATTGGAAAATAATTATGACGGATACCTAACATGTTTCCGATTGAGTGGTTCAAACAGGTTGACGCTCCGAAAGCAAAACTTCAGATAATGAAATTACTTCACGGCTTTTATGAAGCCGCGGCCGGCCGGCGGCTTTTGAAAAAGCCGTCAAAAGCCGCGGCCGCCAAAAAGCCGCGGCCGGCCGGCCGGCCACGGCTAGCCGTCAGTTTCTGACAGCCTTGGATCAGGTCATATTCTGATACAAATGGAATGAAACAGAACATGTTGGCTATAAACTATTTTTTAAGAAATCTCCGAATCGAATATGTATCTTTTGCTCATGATGAATCGATAAATATTTGAAGACATCTAAGTTGCCATATCGAAAAGAAACAACGAATTTATGAATTGCTGGAAACAGAAAATTAACTAAATGCGAATTTTTCCAAATTTCACGGTTCCAGCGGCACAGTAAGACTTACTGAACGGTGTGTGGTACGCCTCAACTGCAGGAATTTTTTGATGCTGATCATTCCCAATACAGTAGCGGAAAATGGTGAGTGTACCTCTGGTTTCTTGTTTCTAACTTGACTGAACCAAATCCGATTGATCTGAGAATTGACAGGGGTAATATTGATACGTATAGAACAAGAACCAATAGTTTTTTGGAGTATCAATCTATCTAGGTCAGCCACAAATTTCAGTTTACTGACATTTTTCCAAGTGACGAAAAAATTATTTCTCTCAGGGTGATTGTTTTTTGATGTCTGTGTGATCGAAATGTTGCTAAGGGTCCAAATAAAAAGTTCACGTCGTTTGGAGCCGTGAAAAAATCGAGCTCGCGAGTTATGGTCCTATAAGTCAGATAGATGGGTTTTGGACATGTCGGCATAACTTGGTTCAAATAGGTCCAATCGCTCCCAAAATTTGAGAGGGGATGTATTTTAAGTCAGGTAAAAATATTCTATTCATTCCTCAAAGATTGGAGAACGTTCATTTTTCGACTTTTCACTGCTCATGACCCTAGTCAAAAATGGCCAAAATTGAAAGTTTTCCAATGTTTAAGAATTTGACAGAATATTTTTACCTGACTCAAAATATATTCTCTCTCAAATTTTTGGATCAATTGGATCATTTTGAAGCAAGTTATGACACATGTCCAAAGTCATCTATCTGACTTATAGGACCATAACTCGCGCGCCCGACTTATTCAGGGCTCCAAACGATGTGAACGTTTTATTTGGACCCTTAGCCACATTTC
>GL380665.1:0-26319 GCA_000143925.2 Caenorhabditis brenneri
CTAAAGTGTTCAAGTGAAGTGTCGGATTCTTGAGAATGCTCTTGAAGTCTAGGAGTGCTTGTTTCCAGAAGGTCACACCTTCGACAACTGTTTTGCGGGAGTTAATCCGTTTCACGTATCCAGTATTATGCTGGGCGTACTCAATGTTAAGAACGCGTCTTTTGGGACCTTTGAAAATCCTTTTGCAGCCAAGAGAGTTCTGAAAGTATTCAATATTAACCGAATTGCTGAGCGAAACGGAAGCCTCGAAATGTGAAATTTCGAGCTTCAGAGTGTGATGGAATAGTTTTTGATCTTTGACGAATGTTCGAAGAGATCGAGATGTTTTTGCGAGATTTACTCTGGAAAACACAATTACTTTAAAATTATCAATGTGTTAAGACCAACCGATCAAAAATATCCAGATATTCAACAACATTTTTCATGACATCTATTGGCATATCCATCAATTCATAAGTCTTCTTTTCCTCATCGCTCTCATAATTCAAATCGAACTCTCCATTGGCAAATCGACAGAACCAGAATTCGAATTCCAAGTATTTCATCACATCGTCCCCAATCACTTCGCAGAAGTTATCGTACTTGGCGAAAATTGACGATTTTTCATTCGTGCGGTCTTCGACTGCTTTCACTCGAAGGAACTCGTAAAGAAGACAGTGACGGAGTGCAGCTGGATTGTTTTTGAGGAGATCGGACATTCTGAAATATTGATTGGAAGAAAAAATGTGAAAAATGACGGATTTGAAGTAATTTTTGCGGTGATAACGCATAATTTTTAGAAAAACCGACAATTAGAAATCATATTAAACAAAAACAAGTGTATTATGCAACAGTAATGTCAACAAAAAAAACAACGAGAACAAATGATTATCACTTCTTTCTTGCGACTTTGAAGCGATGTCCTTCAACTCTGATTTCAAAATATTCAGTTGAATTTGGAATTGGATAGTGGTAGGTCTTATTCAATTCAGAGGTATCTGCTCCTTTCAGGAGATAATCACCGAACTCTTCTTTAATAACATTGGCGGAAGTATCATCATAGCCTAGTATCGAACATTTTTTGAAGTTTGGTGATGTGAAGACAGCCTGGAAAAGAACGATGAGAGGTTTTTTGAAATTGCAGTTTTACCTTTTTCATCTGACGTATATCCTCTGCAGACAATTCTTTCAAGATAACAGTAAACTTCTTGAAATGGAACAAATGATGCAAGGGCCAGATGAAACGACCTCCATCCATGTGAAAACGTTTTGCCTGTTTCCATTGCTCCATTTCAAATACTTTTCTGATAAAATCGCTGTCCGGATCAACGCGATCAATATCGATTGTTGTAAGGTATCCTGGCTTTAATGTTGGAAGAATTCTCGTTAGTAGATCCGATGAATATTCTTCAAGGATAAGATTTTTCACATTCAGATGATGATCGAACTTCAATGCATCTTCCAAATCGTTGAAGACCCTTCTTTTACTGACATTCAATTCAATTTCTAAAGTGTCCAAATGAAGATTCGGATTCATGAGAATCTGTCTGATATCTCGAATAGCTTGTTTCCAATAGGGTACACCTCGAATAAATTTCTCGCGATTTTTGGAAATTTTCGTGCATCCATTATAGCTGCATATGTACTGAAGATCAGCCGTTTTGCCAAATGAAACGACAGCTGTGTAATGTGAAACTTTGAGTTTCAAGGTATGAAGGAATAGTTTTTGATCTTCGATGAATGTTCGGAGAGATCGAGATGTTCGGACCAGATTCGCTCTGAAATTATCGTGACAACATGAAAAAATAAACATTTAGAACTAACCGATCGAACATATCCAGATAATCCATGATATTTTTCATAACATCGATTGGCATGTTCGATAATTCATAAATTTTCTTATCCATGTCCCTCTCATAATTCAAATCGAATTCTCCATTCAAAAATCGATAGAACCGAAACTCGAAATCCGAAAATTTAAAGGTGTCTTCTACGCCAATCACTTTGCAAAAGTGCACGAAAATGTCGAAAACCGGGCCATTGAGGTTGCCGCTCTGGTATTTGAGAGATTCATAGAGAATGCAGACACGGAGAGCATATTTATCATTGCGGAGAATTGGGGCGCATGGTCTGAAACATTTGATATTTAATCCCGATCGATTATAGATAAAATACATTTCTTTCTTCTTTTTATTGAATTTTTCTCCTGAGAACTGGTTGAACGAGAGCTTAAAATTTTCATAATCGATGATTTCTTCTCCAATCACTGTGCAAATGTTTGAGTAAGCCTGTTCGATTGAGTTTGCTTTGAGGACCTCGAACAAAATGCAGTGAAGAAGCGCCATCGGATTGTTCTTGAAAAAATCGGTCATTCTGAAACATAGATAGAGTGAAATCTAAAAAAAAGCGAGTTTGAAATAACGTTCTGCGCTGAAAACGCATAGTTACGGAAAATAAAAAAATTAGAAAGCGTGAACAACAAAAACAACTGAAAAACGATAAACAACAAGTATCTACCGGGATCGCGGAGTGTCGTAACAGCTTTTTCAAAAATTATTGCAAAAAATGAATGTAACTCCGGCGTTAATAACGCATAGTTTGAGAAAAATTATCTTCCAAACATGACAAACAAAAAAAAATAACGAGAAAAAGTGTATTCAATAACAGTAAAAATTGATAGAAAGAAACAAAGAGAACAGATAATTACTTCTTCTTTCTTGCAACTTTGAAGCCGAATTGCTCAATTTCGATTTCGAGAAAATCAGTCGAATTCGGAATCGGATAGTGATAGATGTCCGGATTTTTACGGAGAGCATTACCAAATTCTTGTGCAAAAATGTACATATCGATTTCATCGGGAATAGTTAACAAGCATTTTTCGAAATCCGGTGAATTGAAGAGAACCTGGAAATTTTGTTGAATCAAGTACGCCCCATTGAATGACAATTTTGCCAGGTGAGTATTCACGCGGTTTTCCAAATTTCGCTCTAAAAATCGAAAAAGCTGTACCTCTTTCATCTGACGAATATCCTGGATAGTCAATGATCGGCGATAAATTTCAAATTGTTTGAAGTGAAACAAATGCTGGAGTGAGCCGACAAACGGAGTACAATCCAAGTATTTTGCTTGCTTCCACTGCTCCATTTGTTCGATTTCCTCTATATCTTTTATTATCGACTCTGGCTTGCTTTCGTAGATGTTAAGCGATGTGAGATATCCTGGCTTCAGAGATGGAAGAACTTTTAGAAGTGTCTCGAATGATTCTCCTTGAAAAGAGAGTTTCCTAACATTCAGTTGATGAGTAAACTTCAATGCAGTTTCCAAGTCATCAAGTATTATTTCCTTTGAACACATTCTGATATCGAATGTATCCAAATGAAGTTTCGGATTCTTGAGAATGCTTTTGATATCGAGAAGTGCTTGTTTCCAATGGGGTACACCAAAGATACGTTTCCCGTTTCCTTTGAAGCCTTTTCCGCAACCATAACCTTTTTTAGTGTATTCCATACGGAGCGAATCATCGAAGGAGACAAGAGAAAAGTAAGGTGTAATGTCGAGTCTCAAGGTTTGATGGAATAGTTTTTGATCTACGACGAATGTTCGGAATGATCGAGAAGTTTTTGCCAGTGACATCCTGAAAGAATTCATTTTATTCGGTTTCAAACCTAAATTTTATTGAATGCTTCTAGATGCGTCGCGTGTCGCGTATTTCGCGCAGCAAGCTCCCGATACCATTAGACAGTTTTCGCTCAATTTTGACAATATAAACAGTCTTACCGATCAAAAATACCCAGCTTTCCCACAATCTTCTCCATCACGACAATTGGCATGTCCGATAATTCATAAACTTTCTTATCCTTGTCTCTCTCGAAGTTCGGATCATATCCTCCATTCAAAAATCGATAATACCAAAAATCGAATTCCTGGTACTCCATGAAATCATCTCCAATTGTTTTGCAGAACTTCGAATAAGCTTCTCCAATTGATGTTCCTTGGAGGACCTCAAACAGAATGCAGGGCCGGAGAGCCATCGGATTGGTCTTGAGGAAATCAGACATTCTGAAATTGAGGTTACAGAATTTTCGGTAGAGCTGAAAACAAGAAGTATCCGAGAAGCGCTTGAACTTCAAAAATGAAGGAATTAAACCAATGAAAAAGAAAGAACAAGAATAACATTTATCGACAACAGAGGCAAGAATAATTAAGTGGTTCTTTCGATATGAAAAACACCGTCGTCGTCTTGGTGAAAATCAAGAAATTCGTCAGTATCCGGAATGGGATAGGACCATTTGAGTGGATTCTCTGCATCTCTGAAGATGCGTGGTCCGAGAGCTTCCACGATTCGATCATTAGAAGCATTGCGATCATATACACCCGGGACGAAAGTTGACAGCTCGCCTTTCTTGAAAGTTTTCGATTCGAGAAGAAGCTGAAACAAGGGTTTTTTTCAAAACTTTTCCTTTTATTAATAGCACAAGAGCAAAAATAGCATTTGAGACAAAATCACCTCCCTTATAGTGTTTGATTACCCAATAGCACTTGAGAGATAGCACAAGATTTTATAGTAGTTGAGTATCTACCGACCAGAGTTGCCCGGAAGTGACTTTTTTCTTAGACGGAAGTCGGAAGTGAAAAAAATGCCCGGAAGCCGGAAGTCGAAATTCCGCGTAACATTTTTTTCATAAAAACTGCTCGAAATCAGTAAATATTTCGACTTTTTTGAAAATTTCGCAGTTATTCTCCATTTTTTGACTACAAAAAACGATATTTCCTAGCTTTCCTCCTGACTTTTTGGCGATATTTTTACTTCCGACTTCCGCCTAAAAATTATCGCTCGAACGGAAGTCGGAAGTAAAATTTATTAGACGGAAGTCGGAAGTCGGAATTCCGGGCAACTCTGCTACCGACGCACTCAAGTACATTTGAATGGCACTTCATACAACGGATATACACTGTATCAACGTGCTCTACAAACGTCAGAAATTACCTGTTTTAGGCGAACCGCATCTTTCAGCTCGCCGTCATTCCAATCCATCGCGAACTCCTCAAAATGTGCAGCACCGTCGACAATTGCTGGCATAGTACCCTCCGAGATGAATCGTTTCGCTCGTTTCCACTGTTCCGTTTTAACGATTTCATCCATCACTTCATTCCGACGCCAGTAAACCTCTCCTTTCATGTTTTCGAGTACACCTGGCTCGAAAGACTTCAGAGCCACCAGAAAAAAGTGTTCCGAAATGAACCAATTGTCGAAAGATTCGGTTGAAATTTGATGTTCGAGTGATAGCAGGAACGATTCCAACTTCTTGTAACATTGATCAATGATGTCCCAATCTTCACTGAATCTCTGAGCTTCATCATATTGATCAGTTCCAATCGAAAGGGATTTCAGCTTCTGTTTTGGACTTTTCAAATAATAACCCAGGAGTTTCAATGAGTTCTTCATGGCACCTGGTTCTTCGATACACGTTAAGTGCATCGTTCGATCTTCATCATTATAGATTGATTGGGAAGTTTTCGGGTTTTTGCTCTCTTTATGAAAATATTGGTTATTATCAATGCAGAGAGAAATAAAATTGTGCGAAATATTGCAGGAAATTCGTTTGACAGAAGTGATACGCTTGTCGATTAGAGCGCGAAGATCACGCGACACATTTCGAACGGCCAATCTGAAAAAATAGTTCTATTTCAATATTTTTTAGTCCCACACTCTACAACCGTCTTCACAAATCAATCCCTAGCATTACCGGTCAAAAATATCCAAATGCTCCACAATCTCCTCCACCACATCGATAGGCATGTTCGATAACTCGTGAATCTTCTTATCCTTGTCTCTTTCATAATTCAGATCGTACTCTCCATTCAAAAATCGATAATACCAAAAATCGAATTCTCGGTACTCCATGAAATCATTTCCGAGGGTTTTGCAGAATTTCGAATAGACTTCCTCGATTGGCGTTCGTTGGAGGACCTCAAACAGGATACAGTGACGGAGAGCGATCGGATTGCTTTTAAGAACGTCTGACATTCTGAAATTGAGGTTAGAGATTTTTCTGTGGGGCTGAAAATATCAGGTATTCGAAAAGAGATTGAACTTAAAAAACACGGAACAAAAAAACAACAACAACAGCATTTATTAACAACAGAGACAACAATGATTAGGTGGTTCTTTCAATGGAAAATCCAGAATCGCGGTCATCTTGAAAATCAAGAAATTCATTAGTGTCCGGAATGGGATAGGACCATTTGTTTTGGTTCTCTGGATCTCTGAAGATGCGTGGTCCGAGAGCCTCCACAAACCGCTCAACACCGTGCTGGCGATGGCGAATCCACTCATCTCGATTATAAATCGACAGTCCGCCTTTCTTGAAGGTTTTCGATGCGGAAAGAACCTGAAATAAGTGGTGCGGTTTTTTGCAGAACTTTCGAATCACCTCTTTAAGACGAATAACGCTTTCCGGCTCAATGTCACTCCAGCTCATAGTGAACTCTTCGAAATGCGCTACTCCGTCGACAATTGCTGGCATATTGCCCCACGAAATAAATCGTTTTGCTTGTTTCCACTGCTCCGTTCCAACGATTTCACCCATCAGATCATAATCTTCATATCGATACCAATAAGCCTCTCCATGAATTACTTCAAGTACACCTGGCTTGAAAGACTTTAGAGCAACCAGAAAAAAGTATTCGGAAACGTATGAATAATAAAATCGTTCGGTTGAAATTTGATGTTCTAGTGAAAGCAGCAACGGTAGCAACTTCTCATAGCATTTTGAAACGTTGTCCCAATTAACATCACCATATTCATAAGCGTCACCAGCAACACCGATTGACAAATATTCCAATTTGAGTTTTGGATTTCTCAAATAATACGCCAGGTGTTTCAATGCGTTATTCATGGCGTCGGGTCCTTTGATGGATAAACTGTGTCTCTTTTGATAGGTGTCCAGAGAACTGTTGTATTTATTCCAGTGATATTGAACCGTTTTCCGTTCATTTCTCTCCTTATAATAGGTGTAGACATTATCAACAATGACTGAAAAAGTATTATGCGAAGAGTCAATGCAGAAATCGATTCGTTTGACGGAATCGGTAGAAG
Organism: Caenorhabditis brenneri; assembly: GCA_000143925.2. Taxonomy (NCBI): domain Eukaryota; kingdom Metazoa; phylum Nematoda; class Chromadorea; order Rhabditida; family Rhabditidae; genus Caenorhabditis; species Caenorhabditis brenneri. Next base: position 7,079 of record GL380665.1, read on the forward strand.
TACGTTTATCGATTAGATCGCGAAAGTCACGCGACACATTTCGAACGACCAATCTGAAAAAAGTTTCATTTCAATATTTTTCCCGTTGATTTTGATAGTTGTCAAATTAGCTTACAAACAGCATTACGAAAAGATGTGAAGAATGCAACATCGCTCTATTAAGAACGGGGCAAATAAAGTTTTTAGCTTGGAAAATCTTGTGTTTTTCGATAATCACATTATAATTTCGTTATTTCGAGATTGAAAATTCAATGAAAACCTCCTGGAATAACGAAATCATCACGTTTCACTGAGAAAATCCAATCCGTGATTCTCAATACAGCGCACTTGCATTCCTCCCTGGCTCGCATAATGAAACATACCTTTCCAGCAAAGTCAAATTATCCAAAATGTTGTCAATGACATCAACTGGCATATCGGAGAGTACCTTGGGTTTCGGGTCCAAGCTAAGAGAATTATGTTTTACTCTGAGCAATTTTCAATCAAAACACCTTCTATCATAACTCAAATCCAACTTTCCTTGCGCAAATCGATGGAACCAAAAATCGAATTCTTGATACGAAATCGTTTCGTCGCCGATTTTCGAGCACAAACTTTTGTAAGATTCGAAGACCGGTTTTCCAAACATGAATTCGCTCAGTATGCAAAATCGGCGACCAGTTTCCTCATTCGGCGTCATTTTTTGGCTGGAAAACTATTCTAAAAATGCAGCAATCGTGCTCCATGGCACAAGGAAAAAAGAGTGGCGATGGAGCGCATTTGCCTCACTTTTGTGGGGTTCGAAAATAGGAATTTGCGAAGAAAAACGCTCAGAACCCAACAATTTGAAAAAAAGAAAACAACGAAAATTTATCAACAACAAAAACAATAACAAAACAGTTAGAATGGTCTTCTAATGCACAACTCATTCTCAGAAAATTTATCGATAAGAAGAAATTGATTTGTGTCCGGAATCGGATACGACCATTTGTTTTCATCTTTTGGATCTCTGGAGGCACGTGGTCCTAGAGACTCCACGAACTGATCGACGGTGGCCCAGAATCGAAACTCGAGTTGAGCTTTGCGGAAGGAATTCGATGCGGAGAGGACCTGAAACGATTTGTTTGAATAATCCTCACGAGTGTTTCGAGCAAGCGCGCTCCACTGGAAATTTTCCGGTTTTTTTCGGAGGTAATTCGAATTTTCTATAAGTTTTTTTCTGATGGATTTTTGTGTACGCTCCATTGGAAAGTTTCTTTTTTTTGGGATTGAAATCTCGCGGTAGATACTCAACTGCTGGTGTCTCAACTGCTGTGTTTGGCTCTTCTGCTATGAATCAACTGCTATTTTCGCCACTTTGATGTCTCAACTGTTATGGGTATGGCAGTTGGTCCATAGCAGAAGAGCCAAATATAGCAGTAGAGACCAGGGCTGTGCGAAAAAAAGATTCTGAAAAAAATCGATAATTTTTTTTTCGAAAATTTTAATCCGAAAAACTTCGAGCTACTTTTTTTTGAATTTTTCAGGGCGAAAAAAAACGAAAAATGATTTTTCGGATTTTTTCAAGAAAAATGGATAAAAAGGCGGTAAAAGCATATAAATATACAACTAAAAAACAGTTTTTTTTCGAAATTTTTTGAAATTTTTCGACTCGGTTTTAATCGATTTTCTGGAAAATTAGAACAAAATATAAAAATTCAAACTTTTTTTTAAAAACCATTTTCGATCTTTTTTTTCAAAAAAAAAAGTTTGAGATTATATTTTGTTCTAATTTTCCAAAAAATCGATTAAAATCAAGTCAAAAAATTTGAAATTTTCAAGCCCTTTTCAACGGTTTCGAAATGTCACAGAGCCCTATATTTGGTTCTTCTGCTATGGATCAACTGCTACAGCCATAGCAGTTGAGACACCAAAAGTGGCGAAAATAGCAGTTAAATTATAGCAAAAGAGCCAAATATAGCAGTTAAGACGATAGCACTTACAACATAGCAGTTGATCACCCCCATAGCACTTGAGAAATAGCAGTTGAGTATTTGCCAAATCTCTCAGCTCACCTCCATCAGACAAATCGAACTACTCGGAGTAACACCGTACAAGCAGAAGCTAATCTCTTCGAAATGCGCTAATCCATGAACAGCAATGACCATTGGTCCGAACGAACTGAGCTCTTTCGCTTCCTTCCACTGATCCGTTTCAATGATTTCATCCATCATTTCGGTATTTATAAGTCCAATCTCTTCATTCATGAGGGTGATATCCTTCAGGACACCCGGTTTCAGAGACTTCAAAATCGGCAAGAATAATTTTTCAGAAACGTCTCGGATCCAGATTCCTCCGGTATGGATTTGATGAGCGATTGATTGCAAAAACATCGGAAACTTGTCGAAAAAGTATTCAAGATTCTCCAGCTTATCATCATTGAATTCTTCGGCTTTACGAATTTCGATCGATAACGATTTCAGATTCAATTTTGGATTTTTGAGGTAATGAGCCAAATGGATCAATGAGTTTTTGATGGATTTTGGTCCTTCAATGGAGGTCACGTGTTGCTTATGACTACTGGACTTAGACGTCTTCCGACGGGAGCTCTCCTTGTAGAATGTTTCGGCATCATCAATGCTCACGGAGCAGGTATCCGGATAAATATTGAAGGAGATTCGTTTAATAGCAGTGATTCGTTTGTCGATTAGAGCGCGAAAGCCTTGGGACACGTTTCGAACGGTTAACCTGAAAAAAGAAGAGATATAAGGGAAAAGGAGAGACGCAGAGAAAATATCTAGCTTCGAAGTTGAAAATTCGCCGAAAAAATGCCAAAAATTTTCGGTGGCCTAGAAAACTTTGAAATTTGGAATTCTAGGCCACTGATGATTTTTTTAGTTTGAGAACTATGAATTGGTTTGAAAAGACGTAAAAACGGTCCAAAAAGAGCAGAAAGTTGGCTAATAATTTGGTGGCCTCGGGTCACAAACTCCAGGGTTTTCTAGGCCACCAACTATTTTCACTGATTTTTTTTTGCCGTTTTTAGTGTTTTTCGAGTTAGTTCAGCTTGCAAACAATTGATTTCTCTCATTTTCAAAAATTCTGCAAAAATTAGTGGCCTAGAATTCTTAATATAGAATTTCCTAGGCCACCAAACATTTTTACCCAATTTTAGCCATTTTTCTCGAGTTTTGTAGTTTTAAGCTTGTTTTTGACTCTTTTTGACGGTTTTTGAATCCGAATTCTTGAATTCTTATCGGTGGCCTAGGATCCCAACACTAGGCCACTCACCTATCGACAGAGCTCAAATGATCCACAATGTTGTCGACGATTTCGATTGGCATATCGGAGAGTTCCTTGGCTTTCGGGTCCAGACTGGAAAAATTATTTTATTCTGAGCGATTCCCGACTGAAATACCTTCTATCATAACTCAAATCCATCTTTCCCTCTGCAAATCGATGGAACCAAAAATCGAATTCTTGATACGGAATAGTGTCTTTTCCGATTTTCCAGCACAAACTCTTGTAAGACTCGAAGACTGGTCTTCTGTACTGGAACTCGCCTAGAATGAGACGTCGCCGTGTTCCTTCGTCAAAATTTGGAGTCGGCATTTTATTGGACACCAAAATTCTAAAGAATGAAGTACCTAAATGATGGATTTCATCAACAAAAAAAATATAAAGGCGACTCGAACGCGTGAGAAAAGTAGAATTCAGAAATTATGGAAAAAATCAAATTTATTCATGTTCACTCAGCAAATCAATATCTTAAAATTCACCATCTTCGTCCCCTTTCGAGAATCTCACCTTATCTCTATACAAAATAACAAGTAAAACATATTCCGAGTTCTCTGAACATTTATAATAAAAGTATTTATTTTCATCCGCTCCTTCGACGATTCTCGGTTTCGGGTTTGCTGATCGAAGAGCTGCTTCGATTCCGTCGTAATTGGTCAGGTTGCATCGGTTCGCCGAGAAGAGAAAACCAACATCAGTGTTGTTAGGTTTAAGGAAGTGCTAAAAAAAAAGATTTTGTCTGCGTCTCTTTTTAAGTTGTATTCGTCACTGCGTTCAGGCCGCTTCGCAATTCTTTTTCTGTCCGTGGGCTCCGAAACGGGGAGTCAGGTTTTAACTTATTTTTATCAATTGAGCAGTGTTGCGCTTAAGTCTACTTTTAAGGTAGGGCATGTCATGTGATATTCAATTTCGAAACTAAATTTCTAGAACTTGAAATCCCGCCAAAATTTTTGAAAGTTCCAACTCCTGCCAGAAATTGCATATATTTTTACCATACTTGTGAAAGCTCGGCCCGGCCCGAAGGGCCCAGATTGAAAAAAAAATTTTGATGTTTTTTTTTGTGAAAAAATTTCGAGATTTCCAGAACAATTTTAATTTGAACACTGAAAATTTATCAAAATAGTGTTAAATGCTTCAAAAACTCGAACTACTGTACTTGAGGTCAATATAACCCTGAAGCACAAATTTTGGGAATTATTTTTTTCGATTTTTTGAAATTCGGGGTAATTTTCCGGGCAGAGCGGGCCTTCCGGGCCGGGCCGGGCCTTGAAAATTGGTGTCAAGGCCCGGCCCGTCACAAGTATGATTTTTACGATTTCGAATGTTTGCAGAAGTTTCTGGCAAAGTACGGAATCGGGCAAAAACCTTACATCTCTGACACGAACAACGTCTTCCGGAGTGACTTCTTCCATTGCCAAAGAGAAGAATGTGCAGTGCGAAACATCATCGAACGTCACCGAAGTAGGTGTAGTTGAGCAGATCTGAATCGCTCGTTTCCATTGATCCAGCTTCACAGTCTCTTCAAGTTCCTGATGGCGGTAGGGATTACAGAGATCAATAGATTCAAGTGTTCCCGGTTTGACGCGTTTCAACAATGAATGGTTCGTCTTATCAAGCAAGTAATAAGTAGAAACTTGAGTGATAGGAATTTGATGATCGAATGAATCAAACATCGACTGCAGCATGTAGTCTACTTCTTCGTATTTTTCCAGTAGTTTCGTCTCGGAAGCGCAGATCCTGATTAATCTGAGCTTGATGTTTGGATTCTTCAATACAAACCACAAGTGATCAATCATTGACTTTTCAGGATCAACTGTTTGGACTGTTTCTTTGATTCCTCCATAGTGGAGCGTCCAGACTACATCCTGTTTTTCGGGAAGAAAAGGTGAGGTGTAACTTTTTTGCCAAAATGCCTGAAAATCGCCGAATTGCAGTGTGTAGTTTGTATCAAAATGCAGCGAAATATAATCGAACACTTTCTCATTGATAAGCTCTTGAAAGATGACCGGCACATTTTGAACGTCGAATCTGAAAATTTGAAGTTTTAGAACAGAGTCTCCGCGACATTTCGAAACCCTTATTTTTCGACTCGGTTTTAATCGATTTTCTGGAAAGTTGAAACAAAAAAGTTTTTTTTTTCATTATATCTTATTCCAATTTTCCAGAAAACCATCTAGAATCAAGTCGAAAATTTGAAAAATTCAAGCTCAGTTTTCAACGGTTCGCGGAACCAAAACATCAATATTCAGTCTCAACTCACCGATAATCAGTATTTTTATGACCTTCTGGAGCGATTTCATCCGGAATAACTGCGGTTTTATCAGTTCCACACTTTTCTTCAACAACTAAAACTGGAGTCTCTCCTTCTCCATCGACTGACTCCTCAGCGTTGTCGATTTTGTACTCGATATTCTTCTGAGCATCCACTGGAGCCTCCTTCTCTATGATCACTTCACTAGCTTCCGAGCTCATTGTATTCTGACTTTCAGAAATTTTTTCCTTCGGAATAACAGCCACATTCTCAGTCTCCGAGTCCAGGTTCTCCACTTTATCGATTTTTGATTCAATCTCAGGATTCTCCTTCTCATCCAAACTTGTATCGTATCCAAGATCGAATTGATTGTTCTGGAATCTCCTGTACCAATATTCGAATTCCGTGTACTCCATGATTCGTCCTCCGACTCGTCTCATCCAACTTCTATACAATTCTTCAGCTGGTTTCTCTTCATCAAGTAGGAATTCACTGCAGATTGCCAAACGGAGACTGATTACAGTGTGTGGAACACTCGATTGGTTCATTGCACGCTTTTTGTCGGATCTGAAAAATATTTTTTGAAGCTGCATTATTTTTTAAATTTTCTTACTGAGTTTGCGTATTTTTCGCTTCAGAAGAGATGCTAGTCATCGTGAGTTGGTTAACCTGAAACAAATACGCTTTTTTGATGAGAAAAAATACAAAGAAACAGTAAAAAAATGAGTGATTTTAGTGAATTACTTATCTTGTTTTTCGAAAATTTGCGTGAAGCGCAATGGAGCGCACTCGCTGACTCAAGAAAAAAGCTGGTTTTTTTTGCCGAAAAAAAAAGTTATTTTTTCGCCAGAAACGCACAAAATAATGTTTTTTTTACGGAAATGTGTTTTTTCAAAAAATTAACAAGAGAGGGGATCTGTAAAATTCAGCGCATTATAATCAAATAATTTTTAGTGAGTAGGAACACATTCAAAGATGAAAGCAGGCAAAAATTATAATTGGAAAAAAAAAACAAATTTTATAAGAAGAAACAAAAAAACAACAACAACAATGATTTTCGAAAAACAAAAAATGGAGAAAAAATCTGGAATCAGTTACAATTATAGGTTTTAACGAAGTCAACCTCGCGATCAAGTTCGCTCACAGTCACTTTCAAAAACATCTCAGAATGTGGAAGCGTATAAAAGTAGTCAATGGATTCACATCTGATCTTTCTTGCACGAAGATTTTTCGATTGAAGAACAGGTTCGAATTCATCGTAGTGCAATTCTTTATCCAAGAATTGAGAAGTAAGGAGAGTGCAGTAGCATTTGTTGAGAGATTTCGAAAAATGCTGAAATAGTTCAATTCAAGATCAAAACCTTAGTTTTTGAACGCTTACATCTCTAACACGAACAACGTCTTCTGGAGTGATTTTGTCACAGCTCAAAATAGTACTTTCGAATGGCAAAACATCATCGACCGTCAGTGGAGAGATTCCATGCGAATAAACACGGCTTGCTTGTTTCCATTGCTCCAATTCGACGATTTCTTTCATTTTCTCATACTTTCCCTCTTCCTTCCATGAAATAGCAAACGAAATTGATGTAAGCTTTTTCGGTTCGACGCATTTCAAAAACGAAACGAATGTGTCCTCGTTTAATCCATCGAGTTCTATTGCGTTGGTACATAAACGATGACCAAATGAATCAAGCATCGATGACAGAATTCTTTCGAAGTTGATTAATGGGTCACAAATTCCAAAAGTTTGAATTCCGACGAAGTTCAGGTTCAAATTTGGGTCTCTCAAGATAAACCACAGATGATCAATGACCGATTTCTCGGGATCAGTCCTAATGAGGGTTTTCTTATTGGTTTTATCGCAGTATTCAATTAATCCATCAGCACTTCTCTCGAAGCGAATTTCGAAATCGTTGACGTACATTTGGAAGAAGGGATCAAATAAAAAAATATGGATTTTTTTAATGCTTGACATGTTTTGGACAAGCTCTCGAAAGATGACCGGCACATTTTCGACGTTGAATCTGAAATATTGAGGTCAGCAAGAGAACGATTCTGATTTCTTTTTACCGATAATCTGTATTCTTGTAGCCTTTCGAAGCAAGTTTATTCGGGATAACTGCAGTTTCATCATTTCCAGACTTTTCGTTCTTTTCATTAGCTTCCGGAACCACTGTCTTCTGAATCTCAGAAATCTCCTTTGAATCCAAACTAGTGTCGTATCCAAGATCAAATTGATTATTCTTGAATCTTTTATACCAATATTCGAATTCCGCGAATTCCATGGATTGCCCTTCCATTCTTCTCACCCAAGATCCATACAATTCTTCAATTGGTTTCTCTTCATCTGATTTCAGTTCATCAACAAGGAATTCAACGCAAACAAGCAGACGGAGACCGACTTCAGAGTGTGGGACAGTTGATGGGTTCATTGCAAGCTTTTTGTCGGATCTGAAAAATTTTTTTTTTAAGCTGCGTTGTTTTTTAAAATTTCTTACTGAGTTTGCTCATTTTTCGCTTCAGAAGAGATGCTAGTCATCGTGAGTTGGTTAACCTGAAAAAATACGGGTTTTTGATGCGAAAAAACCGGAAAAAATGAGAAAAAACACAAAGAAACAGTAAAAAATAAGTGGTTTTAGTGAATTGCTCATCATTTTCTTCGAAATTTTCCGTGAAGCGCAGTGGAGCGCAGTGGAGCGCACTTGCTGACAAATTAAAAATTGAGGTATTTTCGCGGAGTAAACGCGTTTTTCACTGGAAAATAATAATATGTTCGAAATTAATTTTTTTTCCAAAAAAAAAAAAATAAAATCTGGTTAATAAAAACAACAACAAATTGATGCAATGCGATATTAGTAGAGCAAACAAACATGTTACAGCAAAAGACCTAGCAATGTGGAGCAAACAAAAAAAATATTACAGATGATTCAACCCCCTCTAGTGATTTCTGAAAATCACTTCGTTTTGGAACAAGGTGACAGTCAGAGAAAGATTCAAAAAATGGAAATAGAATTTATCCTCGTCGTCGAAATGATGACTGCTGATTCCTGGACCAAGGTTTTTCGATGATTGAAGAACACTTTTGATTTCATCGTAGTTCAATTTCTCAGATTTGAGGGTGTAGGACTGGCGATCAGAAGATTTTTTCAGGAAGAGCTGAAAGAATTCGGAATTTGGGGTGGAGAGGGTGAGAGACGCAGAGATGCTAGAAAACCTAGTTTCTCTGCGTCTCACAATTTTTAGCGAATCTAAAAATGGCTTAGTTCGCTCCGGAGCTTTGTAACTACGCGTCAGGAAAATTTCAAAGCTAGTTACGGAGGCTAGAGAGTAAGAGACGCAGAGATGCTAGACGACCTAGTTTCTCTGCGTTTCTCACCCTCATATCGGAAAATGTTATTGCTTTTTGATGGTTTTGTTCGAAAACCGAGTTTCCACCTCAATTGTGGAGCGAGTTACGAGATTTCCTACCGTTTTGGAGCTGTGAGAGTGAGAGACGCAGAGAAGCTAGACTGTCTAGCTTCTCTGCGTCTTTTACTTTCTCAGCTCTAAAATAATAAGAAAATGCATGCGTCGCTTTCGATTGAGCTGAAAACTTGAGCCTTGCGTTAATTAGACGCGAGAGTTCGATGTGAAACAATGAGAGACGCAGAGAAGCTAGACAGTCTCTCTTCTCTGTTTTGTGTCTCTCACTCCCTCTACTTGGCATGTCTCTCGTCAAATCTCTGCTAGAAACTCGGTTTCTCAGGCCATTTTTTCGATTTAGGAAATGAAATTGAAAGAGACCCAGGGAAGCTAGGCTTCTCTGCGTCTCTTTATCATAATCTAAAAGTGAGTTGAATGACTCTGCTGTATTTTAAAGCAAACTGGGCCATTTTTCAGATTTCTGAAATAGAAAGTGAGAGACGCAGAGAAGCTAGACAGTATAGCTTCTCTGCGTCTCTCGCTCTACCATCATTTGAAATCGAGCTAGAAGCTTCATTTTCGGACCATTTTCCGCTCTGATAGGTTTGAGATTCGGGAGATGAGATTGAGATAGTGAGAGACGAATAGACGCTAGACTGTCTAGCTTCTCTGCGTCTCTCCCGAGCCATTCAAACCCTTACATCTCTAACACGAACAACATCTTTCGGAGTGACCTTCTCACAGCACAACGAGACATGTTTACAGTGCAAAACGTCATCAATTCTCAATGAAGAATCTCCAGTCGAACAGACATTCCGTGCGTGTTTCCATTGCTCAGTTTCAACGATTTCCTTCATTTTCTTATTTCCATAGATTTCCATAGAAATTGAAGCGAGGGTCTTTGGTTTGACGCGATTCAGCAGCGAAATGAAGGTGTCCTCGTCGAATTTGTTGATGAAAAGTGATGAAATGCTTAATTGGTGATCCATTGAATCGTTGCACATCTCCTGTAGCATGACGTTGAGTCTTCCAAAATCAATCAATCGACTCTCCAGAATACAGCGATTTTGGATTCCGAGACTCCGAAGTTTCAGTTTCGGATCTCTCAACACGAAGTACAGATGATCGATTATCGATTTTTCGGGATCAGTTGTGATTTTGGATTCATGTTCGAGGTGTTTTTTGTATTTGATAACCCAGTCATTCCCATATTTTTCGATTTGGAGGTTTATGTCGTCGAAAGTCATTGAGCATGAATTTTCAGTTAGGTATAAGCTGATTCGTTCAGTTTTTCCATTGATAAAGTTTCGGAAGAAGATTGGCACATTTTGAATGTTGAATCTAAAATTTTGAATTTGGAATTGAAAATGCGCTCTATTAAGAATTTGGCTCTGCGACATTTCGAATTCACTTTTTTCAAATTTTTTGACTCGATTCTCTGGAAAATTAGAAAAAAAAAATAAAATTTCAAACTTTTTTTTGAAAAATAAATTTTTCGAAAATATTTTTCGGCCAAATTTTTTTTTCAAAAAAAATTTGAAATATTATTTTGTTTCAATTTTTCAGAAAATCGATAAAAATCGAGTGAAAAAATTTGAAAAATTCAAGCCCAATTTTCAAGGGTTTCGAAATGTCGCGGAGCCGAAAACGAGCTTTATCGAGAACTTACCTTTGATCTACTTTCTTTGCATCTTCTGAAGCGATTTCCTTCGTAATAACTGCCACATTCTTCGTCAGTTTCTCCACTTTATCGATTTTCGACCCAATCTCAGAATTCTCCTTCTCATCCTGATTAGTATCATAACCGAGATCAAAGTTATTGTTCTGGAACCTTCTATACCAAAATTCGAACTCTGCGAATTCAACGATTTCTCCGACATTTCCCTTCCAAACTTCGTACACTTCTTCCATTGATTTCCCTTCAGCAAGAAGGTATTCAGCGCAAATTGTCAGACGAAGACTGATTTCATTAGGGTCAATTGTTGATTGGCTCATGGTGAGTTGGTTATACTGGAAAGTAGGTTTTTAGGGGAGAAAAAACTGGAGAAAAGTGAAAAATTGAACATTCTGAAAATGAAGTTATAGAATTTTCTGTGGTGCTGGAAACATCAGGTATTCGAAAAGAGATTGAACTTGAAAATCACAGAATTAAACTAAAAAAACAACAATAGGATTTATCAGCAACAGAGACATCAATGATTAGGTGGTTCTTTCGATATAAAAAACATGGACAGCGTCTTTGTGAAAATCAAGAAATTCATTAGTATCCGGAATGGGATAGGACCATTTGAGTGGATTCTCTGGATATCTGAAGATACGTGGTTCGAGAGCCTCAACGATTCGATCAGTATTTCGATCAATACCGCGATCATTTGGCGGGTAAAAAAACAGCTCGCCTTTCTTGAAGGTTTTCGATTCGAGAAGAAGCTGAAAGAAGTGTATTAACGTACTATTCTAAATTCCGTAATTACCTGTTTAAGACGAACAACGTTTTCCGGCTCAGTTTCATTACAGTTCATATTGAACTCCTCAAAATGTGCGATTCCATCGACAATTGCTGGCATAGTTCCCCACGCAATGAATCGTTTTGCTTGTTTCCACTGCTCCGTTTCAACGATTTCATCCATGACGTCAACTCGATCCCAATCAGCCTCTACACTGATTTCTTCGAGTACACCTGGCTTGAAAGACTTTAAAGCCACCAGGAAAAGCTGTGTGGAATCGCATGAATACTCAAAAGACACGGTAGAAATTTGATGTTGAAGTGATTGCAGCAAGACTTCTAACTTCTTACAAGATTCTTGATCGTCTCCATCACCGATTGATAAACATTGCAATTTCAGTTTTGGAATTTTCAAATAATACGCCAAATGTTTCAATGCGTTCTTGATAGCGTCGGGTCCTTCGATACACAGATCATCTTTGCATTCATTATGGACAGATTGGAACATTTTCGATTCTTCGCTCTCTTTATAATCAGTGAGGATGTTATCGATAGAGACAGAAAATGTGTTCCGCCAAGATTGAATACTGAATCTGATTTGCTTGACAGAAATGACACGTTTGTCGATTAGATCGCGAAGGTCACGCGACACATTTCGAACCGGCAATCTGTAAAACAGTGCAATGATATAATGATATAAGGAGACGCAGAGGAGAATATATTGCATCGCAGACCGCGTCGCGTCTGACAACTCTGGGCCCAGGCGCGGCGAGTACAGTAAAAGGGAAGGAAAAGTCACTGGCTTCCACGATGTGACATACCGTTCCAGCAAACTCAAATGGTCCAGAATATTTTCAATGACGTCAACCGGCATATCGGAGAGTTCCTTGGCTTTTGGGTCCAGACTGTAAAAATGATTTTATTCTGAGCAATTCCCGATTGAAATACCTTCTATCATAACTCAAATCCAGCTTTCCTTGCGCAAATCGATGAAACCAAAAATCGAATTCTTGATACGCAATCGTTTCGTTTCCGATTTTCGAGCACAAATTCTTGTAAGACTCGAATACCGGTTTTCCGAGCATAAACTCACAAGGGATGTCACTTTAGAAAACGTCTGGGAATTTTCTATAAACTTGCAGGCGGGTACATTTTGGCCCCCTAAAGCCAAAAATCATAACGAGAAGTTCCACAAATCCCGAAAATCGGGGTAAATTCACATTTTTCGTGATTTTCAGTACAGTTGTTGGGGGAAATCTCAATAAACGTGCGGTAAAAGGCGTTCAAATTCCGTTTCGAATGAATTACGGTCATTTTCCACTATTTCAAACAATTTCCGACACTTTTTGGAAAAAAATTTTTTTTCGAAAAATTTTGCTTGATATGGTCCCCCCTGTTCATCCGAAAAAAATCCGAAAAAAAGTGAATTTTCTCAGAATCTTTTCAAAATTTGATCACGTTATTCTGGCATATCCGGGATGTCACAGTTCAATTTTCACGTGCCACAAACCATTTTGAAGGGAGTTACAGCAGTTTTTCCGAAAATGTGAAAAAATACGGTTTTAGAAGAATTTTCAAAAGCTTGATCTGATATTGACAGGAACTCGAAAATTCGAGTTTTTATGTTTATACAAGTTGAGAAAAGGTGTGTAGACAAAAAATGGCGTCAAATTTAGAGTTTCGAAAATTTTTTCCAAAATTTTTTACCCAAAAAAATGAAAATTTTTATTTTTGAGTTGTGGGATTTCTAACTGAAATTTTCGTTCTCAGGGGGTCCAAATTAGTGTTTTGGCAAATTTTCAGAAAATTCCCAGACGTTTTCTAAAGTGACATCCCTTGTCAGTTAAAATGCAGATACGACGGCCTGCTTCTTCGCCCAACGCTATTGGAATCATTTTTGGCCAATGCTGGAAAAATAAACACAAATAATCGCTGAAATACTGGGAAATTGAAAAAAAGCACGTTTTTCGCAAAAGGAAACACACATCTATGATAACGAAAATTTTGATTCATTTGCAAAAAAAAGCAGGGAAAATATCAAAAAAAAAGTTTTCCGGGAAGTAGGCTAGTTTTTTAATAATTTCCAATTATTGTAACAAATTTTCGGAAAAAAACGATGAAACAGCATTGAAACATCGTTTAAATTTGTTAGTTTGGTGCACAAATCACCGAAAAATGCGGACAAAATTTGTGCCGCGCATTGTCGATTTACGATAAACAATGTACACCAGCCGGGATAACGGAGTGTCGTACCCGCGTTTTCAAAAAAATATTCCAAAAGTTAATTTTTTTAAATTTTTGTTGACGAAATGAAAATTAAGATATTTTCGCGATTTTAACGCTTTTTCTCTGAGAAAAAAAAAGGAATTCATAGGAAAACACATTTTAAATTCTGAGAATTTTTCCAAAATGAAAAAAAAAAACAATAAAAAATGACAGCATAACAATTAAAAAACTTGATAAACAACACATAAAACAGGATTATTTTTCTTCAAAAACTGAGATCAAATTCTCCAAAAATCGATCATATTCGGATTAATATTCAAGCAGAGCACTTTTCCATCCGGAAGTGGATATCGATATGAAACAGAGTGTGGACGATGAGAATCCCGATGCTTTGGTCCCAAAGTCAATTTGAATTCGTTGATGTTCAAGGACTCATTTTTGATGAGGAACTTGCCACTGGAGCATTTTGTGGAGGAAGGGGAGAAGGAGTTTAGAAGGTACTGAAAAAAAGAATGTGTGCAATCTGACGTGGTGGTGAAGGTTAGAGGGGTGTTTGCGGACTAGGCAGAATGTCTCACGACAAGTTTGAAAGAAAGGTTAATACAGTAATTTTGGGCTCAAAAATCCCTAATTTTGAGCTCGAAATCCCTAACTTTTGGCCCAAATATCCCAAATTTTGGGCTCGAAAATCCCTAATTTTTGGCTCAAAAATCTCTAATTTTCTGCTCGAAATCCCTAATTTTCGGCTCCAAAATCCCTATTTTTCGGCACTAAATCCCTAATTTTTGGTTCCAAAATCCCCAATCTTGGGCTCGAAATTCCTATTCTATGGCTCAATATCCCTCATTTTGTGCTCAAATTTCTCTAATTTTCGGTTCGGAAATTTCTAACTTTTAGCTCGAAAATTCCTAATTTTCTGCTCAAAATCGATAGCTTTTGGCTTGAAAATCCATAATTTCCGGCTTATAAATCCCTATTTTTGGGCTGAAAAACCCAATTTTCGGCTCAAAACCCTGAATTTTCGGTTCAGAAATCTCCGATTTTCGAATCAAAAATCCCTAATTTTAAACTCGAAATTTCCAAAATTGGGCACAAAATTTATAATTTTCAGCTGAAAAAATCCTAAATTTAGGGTCAAAATCCCTTATTATTGGCTCAAAAATCCCTAATTTTGTGCTCGAAAATCTCAAATTTTGGGCTTGAAAATCCCTCATTTCGGGCACAAAAACTTCCATTTTTCCGGCTCAAAAACCCCGGATTTCGATATCAAAAACATCTCATTTCGTGCTATAAAACTGCAGTTTCGATTCAAAAATTCTTAATTTCCGGCTCAAAAATCTCTATTCTTGGCTCGAAACACCGAATTCTGGGCTAAAACCCTGAATTTGTGCTTGGAAATCTTTAATTTTGGGCTCAAAATCCCTAATTCCGGGCCTAAAAATCCCTAATTTTTGGCTCAAAATCTCTGAGTTTTTTGCTCAAAAATCCCCATTTCTGGGCTCAAAACCCTCAATTTAGCACCCAACAACCCTGAAACACCAAAGCAATGGCGCCCCACCGCTCAACCTCCAATTCTCAATGGAGCGTATTTACCAACCTCTCTAAGCCGTACAACATGCCTCGGAGTGATACAATTACAGTTCAACGTGAAGCTCTCGCAATGCAAAATATCTCCAATTTTCAGGGAGGTGACTCCATATGAATGGATGATTTTCGCCTGTTTCCACTGCTCCATTTCGATTATTTCACGAGATTTTCGACATTTTCCTTCATTTTTCCATGAAATATCGAAAGAAATCGTTTCAAGTGTGCCTGGTTCCATTTTCCCAAGAAGCGATATAAAAATATCCTCATCGAATCCGGTCAAGTAGTATTTGGAGGTATGGATCTGAATAAAACACGGTTTACAAAGCAAAAAAGTGTGCAAATGCGCTCCAGTGGAATCTCGAGTTCATTGGAGCGCACTTGCAATCACCTACACTGTGAATGGGTTCCAGCATTGATTGAAGAAGGAATTTCAGATATTCGAAATTAATTTTAGCACCATTATTCTCCATTTCGTAACTGTTGAGCCTCAAATTCGGATCTTCCAATGCTGATCCTAAATAATCGATTATCGATTTCTCGGGATCGGTGTCGAATTGAATTTTTGTGTCACCGAAGAAAATTGTGGAGGAGTTGGGGTTGAGGGAGATTTGGATTCGTTTGATACTTTCCGTGGCAATCCTGAAAAAAATTGAGGTATGCAATGGCGCTCCAAAGCCAATTTTTTCTAGTGAGTTTGTTGGAGCGCACTTGCACACCTAAATGATCGGGAGCTCGAAAAAACAGCTGGCTGAGGTCTGCAAACGCGCTCCACTGGAAAATTACAATAGTGAGTTTACTGGAGCGCATTTGCATATCTCACCGCTCAAGAAAGCTCAAAATTTTCGAAAAAACCGTTTTTGGTTGTATATTTTCATGTTTTTACCGCCTTTTTTATCCATTTTTTCCTGAAAAAAAACCAAAAAATTCGTAAATTAATTGAAAAATCCTGAAAAAGAATTTTTCGTTTTTTTCGCTCGGAAAAAATCGAAAAAAATTTTTTTTCGATTTTTCGGTCCGAAACTTTCGGAAAAATAAATGTTTTTCTATTTTTTTCGGAAATTTTTTCGCACAGCTCTGATGCAAATGCGGTCTAACGCCAGTTTTGCTTATTTGTTCGCTGGAGCGCATTTGCATATCTGGCTGCTCAGAAGCTTAAAAAAGTAGCTAATTGAGGTATGCAATTGCGCTCTAATGCCAATTTGCACTGCTGAGTTCACTGAAGCGCACTTACTGATGATCCAATTTCAAATCTTCCATTTTCCGCTCCACAACTTCTACTGGATCATCATGTTCTACAAGCAGCAATTCTAAATCATCCTCAACTCCACTTGCTTCCGAATCCATTGTATTCTGAACTTCAGAACTCTCCTCCGAATCCAAACTAGTATCATATCCTAGATCGAATTGATTATTTTGAAATCTCTTGAACCAATACTCGAATTCCCAGTATTCCATAATCTTCCGTCCAATTTTCTCCATCAAACTCTCATATGCTTCTTCGATTGGCTTCTTCTCATCGCTGAGGAATTCACAGCAAATCGATAAACGAACGCCGATTTCTTCATGAGGGACGGTCGATTGGTTCATTTTTCGTCGATTGATAGATCTGGAAAAAAAAACAATTTTGCTAAAAAATATTTTTTTCTGAGCAAATTGAATGAAAAAAATCAAAAATATTTTTTTGTACGAATGCGGTAAGACTCAGCATGAATAACGGAAAAAAAAAAACGAATTGAAAACGAAAAACAGCGAACAAAAAATTTCGAGTGGACTACTGTAGACAAAAGTACGCAGAGTGCCTCTGCGTACCCTGTATTTTAACTTACGCGCATCGTTTTTTTCATTGTTTTCAATCAGTCTTCGAAGGTTTTCAATAGAAAATATTAAAGCTTGTTTGCAAAAATGATATTTTAAAAACTATAAAAATCGAAAAATACTCGAAATTAGTTGCCAAACCCGTAAAAAAATTTCAAAAGGATTACTGTAGGCCAAAGTACGCAAAGCGTCTCTGCGTACCCTGCATTTTAACTCACGCGCGAAAAGTCTTTTTATAGTTTTTTCTTCGATTTTCAGCTGTTTTCAATGGAAATTAGGCAAATTTTTTTGGTAACACTTTAAAATTTAATAATTCAGCTATTTTTGCAACAATTAAAGTTTATCGAAATTAGTTCCAAACTCAAAGATAATGGAGACTACTGTAGCTGCGAATGTTTGCGCAGCAAGTTGTTACTAGGGCTTCTTTAGTGCAAATACGTTTTGGAAGCGAACCCTTCACAATAATGATATGAAGTTTTAACGAATTTGAGAAAAAAAGATTCAAAAAAGAAAAGGTATCACATGTTTTAGTGAATTAAACACCCCTCAAAAAAAAATAAGTATAGAAAATGAAAAACGAGTTTATGAGAAAAAAAAACAACAGAACAAATAACAAGAATGATTTTTGATAATCTTCAGTAGTTGTGGATGCTAATGTATTTTTCACCACCAACCAATTGAACACGCTTCCCGAATTTCACAACTGTATAGGCAAATTTAAATCGACAAGAAATCGGATTAACTTTGGAAATTATTGATCCGTCGTTTTGCGATTGAAGGAAGTCAATAACTGCTTTGATATCATATTTTTTGGTTTTGCTAGTCAAACGACAATTTTTTTTGGATGAAGAATTGAAGACGTGCTGGAAAAGGGCGATGGGATATTCTAGATAACAGATATTTCTACTCTTACCTCTACGACACGTTGTACGTCTTCTGGAGTGACACTATCGACTTCCAACCAAAAAAATTCGCAGTGAAATAAATCATCGATTTCTAATGGAGTGAATCCAAACGAGAAGATTTCTTTCGCTTGTTTCCATTGATCCGTTTCCACGATTTCCTCCATTTTCTTATAATTTTTCTCATTTTTCCATGAAATATCAAATTCGATTTCGCCGAGTGTTCCCGGTTTGACATGCTTTAACATGGATAGAAAAGTTACTTCATTTAATCCTTTGCAATCAAGTAAATAAGTGTGAAACTGATGACCGATGGAATCAATCATCGACTGTAGAAGCGTAGTCAGCTTTTCTGAATCCAAGTTTTGGTGATCTTCCGTTTTTGAGTCTTTACAGGACAAAATTACGAATTTCACGAGTTTGAGTTCTGGATTTCTCAGCACGAACCATAAGTGATCAATTATCGATTTTTCAGGGTTGACAGTTTCGATAGTTGTATTGGCTTGTTCGTATGTCACAGTCCAGTAATCAGTCTTTTTCTCAAACCAAATGTTAAAGTTGACGAATCTCAGCCAGCAAGATAAATTTTCGAATTCCAGATAAACATTGTTAAGGTCATTCATTCGATCCTTGATCAGAGTTTTGAAGATTTCTGGTACATCTTTCTCGTTAAATCTGAAAATTTTGTCTCAAAAATAGCACAAATTCGGTTCCCTTACTGATGATTCAATTTCAAATCTCTCATCTGTCTCTCCACAGCTTCAACTGAAGTATCTTCATCCTCGATTTCAACCACTTCTGCTCCATTTGGATTCGAAAACTCATAACAAGTTGAGGAACGAGCAGCGATTCGATTGACTGGAACTATCGATTTGTCCATTTGTCAGTGATCTGGTTAACCTGCGGTAACAAAATTGTGATTTCTAAAAATTTCAAAACAGGACTCTTTCCACGACAAAGAAATATTCTTAATTCAATGAAACAAACACTCTCGAACAGAATAAAAAGTACCAAGCACAAGTTATCAACAACTTTATACGAAAAATAAACGAAGAACAGAACAAATAACAAGAATGATAATTAGAAATTCTAGTTGTTTTCGGTCTTAATAGAAACTTGACCACCATAAAAAGAAGAACAAGCTTTCCAGATTTTACTTGATAAAAAACCGAATGGAGACCAGACGACTGGATTGATCGAAGAATATTTATGATTGTATCGATATCGATTTCTTTCCTCATACAGAATTGTACGCGATTCTCTGTCTACAGAATTCAAGTAGTGCTGAAAAATATTAAGTTATTCAAAAATTTCAATCATTTTTACCTCTACAACACGTAGCATATCTTCTGGAGTGATA
>GL380666.1:8013-28069 GCA_000143925.2 Caenorhabditis brenneri
AGAGCATCGAAAAATAATCCAAGAAAGTTCATGACCAGTAATCAAAAACAGGGAGTTTTCGTAGGAGTTTTGCCTGTGGAAGAACCAGCAGATACGTGGTTGGATACTACTGGATGGGGAAAAGGAATTGCAATTGTAAATGGAAGAAATATTGGAAGATATTGGCCAACTGAAGGACCACAAGTGACACTATATATCCCTGCAGAGTTTTTGAAAACTGGAGAAAACTTAGTTATGATGGTGGAATTAGAAGGGGCTCATGATGCTTGTACCAGTACTTCTGCATGCGTTGGAAATTTCATTGATCATCCAATTTTCCATTTTGATAAATAATCCATGACCCAAATTGTATGTTTTATTATTTATTGAATAAAGTGATTTACACGTTCAAAAATTAATAAATAATTAGGTTATTTTTGGTGAAGTGAAATTAATTATAGAATCTATCCCTGAAGGCAATGGCTTCCACCACAGAAGCGTCCACTGCGTTGAACCATAGCATCAATGAGATTGTTGACGAAATCGAATCCAGTCTTGAGTTGAGTTGTAGCAGCTCCTGTAGTATCAGCAATAACTTTACGGCATCCAACGTTGAGAAGAGCCTCCATTGCAAGATTTTGTCCGGCTGGCTTGTTACGGATGCATGAGGAGAGAGCAGAATCAATGACATTGACCCAGTCGTTAACTGGAGTGATCATTTGCTTCTTGATTTGGGAAGTACAGATATCGACCTTGTTGGCTGATCCGATAGCGAGTCCACGTCCTCCGGAAAGGAGCTGAAATCATATTCTGATGAATATTGAACTTTTACGAAAACATTGATACTTACATCATTGAAAACGTTAGCGATGGATCCAATACGCTTCTTCAAATCATCTCTAGCTTCAGTGATACATTCACATGTAGCCTTACGAGTAGCTGGAATGGTTTGTCCGCATTGTCCAGTGAATTTAGCATCACAGCTAGCAAGAACCTTGCAGTGTCCGCTCAAATATCCAACGAATGGACTGGCAAGACAAGCACGGGTGGATGAAGCACGTTGTGGTTTGCGTTCACCGCAGAAAGAAAGACGAGACTGGATAAGAATGTGGTCAGAGATGGAGGAGATGCTGAAGAGAAATGATAAAATGATCAGTTGTAATGATCTTCGTTTCTTTTTGATCACTTACACAGAGTCCTTGTATTGGAATGATCCTTCCTCAAGATCTGGAATCTCTGGAACTCCAGCGAAGTTTGGAATCTTCTTCTGAAGACAGTAAGAAGCCTCGCGAGCAATAGCCTTAGAGATCTCAGTTCTGATACACTTTTGATCTTCAGCTGGAGTTGCTTTGATAGCCTTGATGGCTCCAGCAGCAAAAGTTCTGCAGATAGAGCACTCTCTCAATGGTCCATTCTTGTCCCAAGCGTTATGAGCCAAATCACTGGCAGCCAAAACACAACGATCCTTTTGATTTCCCTCTTCAATGGAAGAAGCAAAGCAAGTGGCGGCAGCTTTCCTGAAAAATGCAAATTGAGTATCGAGAAGATTCAGAAAAAAAACTTACTTGGAATGCTCACGAATCTCGTTTTCGTAGTTACCGTAGTCAGCGTCAAGTCCCTCTTTGATACACTGCAAGTATGCTCCAAAGGAAGCACGGGTACCTGCTGGAGAGGAACAATCCTGTGCCATGGCTACCTGGAAGTTCAAAAACTAGATTTAGTTGTTCATACATTAATTTTCAATCTTTCTAGGCTACAAAACACTAGAATGACAAAATCAATAGAAAACTAACCGCCACGGTAGAAATGACAATGGTGAGGACGAGCATCACCTGAAAATAATGAATAAATATAAATCGAGTCCTGAAAAGAAAAGAAAACTTTGAGACCAAAAAGGAAAAATGTTGAATAGGAGAGACGGCAAAGACTGGAGGGCAAACAATCAAAATGAGACGTTAGATGAGAGAGATCCTCGATTCAAAATGGGGTTATCGGTTGACGAGAAATGATGATACCCGTAGATATACACAGATACTGCGTATATGACCTGCGACAACGAGACATACGAAAACATGCAAAGCGGATCTGTATCGAAAGAATTAATGAACACAGAAGAAGTCAATGGAAAGAGGCAAGAAGAGGTGGAAATGCACCCCGGATCGTCGTCATTTAAAGACAGAGGTGTGTCTGAAAGAACCGGATTGAGTGTATATGGGGGGCACTAAAAGTGAAGAAGGGATTGACTAAGAAAGAGTGATATCACATTCGAATACAACACAACGAATGGATAGGTATGACTAATCGTGTTAATGTAGTGTCTTTTCATTCACAGAAACTACAAAAGTGTATTGTTTACCTGGTAAATAAATAATCTGAGAATCAGAATAAGATGTTGCATCTGATAGAGATTACTCGAATGGAGAATGGCACTGTAACAGTAGAAGGACCTAATCTTATCTCCTTGCTACAAACATACATTATATAATGATAAGATTCGATTAGTCTGTATGTTTTTTTGGTTTGCAGGAACAGTTAGTTCAGAAATGTATTCAGCGAAGAAAGGGTATAATGGATGTCGTGTACTTCTGTTTTCGTACACTTTGTGATTTGTAGGCTCTAAGAACTTTCCATGCAACATCAAAACTCTTTCAAACACCCTTTGGAAAGTGGGACTAGTTGGGAGAAGTTCTCTGGAGATAGTTCACTTTGAAATTGAAAAAAAAAACTATTAGGAGACTGCGATCAAAATAAAAACATTTATTAGTAAAATTCGAGAAACATCAGAAAGAGAATAAACTGAACATACACTTTGGGAGAAAATAATCGCTTGCCTCATCTATTTTATAGTCCGTTTTCTACTACCAACGAGCCGGTCTTTTTCTCTTTTACCGCGCGGACAAACATCGATCCAGTAAAACGACAACGGTCATAATTGCTACTTGTTCAAAGAAGAGGACACGATAATGATGACAATGATTGAATGGGCGGTAATGATAGAAGGGAAAAGAGGAATAATTACTTGCTTACACAATGTTTGGTGAATCGAAAAAAGAGGCTCTAGTTTCTACGAATTAGACGAACAGGAATACCTTTTGAAGGTTTTGTCACTACTTCTAGACACTGCTTTGTTTCAGAATAATCAAGACATGGCTCAATTTTAAAGTTTCGAATTATATGGGACAGCATCACTTTTTCATTGAGTTGAGCGAACTTTTGACCAATACAATTACGAGGACCTGCTAGGAAGGGCATGAAATCATATGGATGACGTTTCGCAACTTCATCCGGAAGAAATCGATCAGGATCAAACTTCTCGGGATTTTTGAAAACAATGTGGTTACTGTGGAGAACCATTGGAGAGATTGTAATGTTTCCTCCAGCTGGTACAGTGTAGCCGTCTGTGAAATGTAAATATAATTAAATTTTCCATTGAATTTTAATTCTGAATACCTATTTCCAAATCGTTTGTCAGTTTTCTTTGTAATGCTGGTACCGGTGGGACAATACGTTTTGATTCTTTCAGAACACGATCAAAGTAATTTAGTTTGCTCAGTCCTTCCAGTGTAATATCCGTACTCGGATCATTCCCAAAAATATCCATTAATTCGTTGTGAACTTTCTCTTGAACATCTGGGTTGTGAGCCAGATTCCAGCAAGTCCAAGAGGTAGAAGACGTTGTGGTATCATGTCCAGCAAACATAAATGTATCAACTTCTTGTCGAATATCTTCCGATGTTAGTTCATTTGCTTCTTCCATGCTCAACATGAGATCCAGGAAATTCATCATTCTTTTTGATTTCTCCATCTCAACTTCTCCCGATTCATGAGCCTCTCTTCTCTCTTTTATAACTTTTTCCGTATAACTTTTCAATGTGTTCAGATAATCATCATATTGAGCCTTGTATCCAGTTGCCCAGAAAACAAATGGATTCTTCAAATGTGGATTGAAAGAAACAAGAACTCCAATTTTATTGAATCCTTCTACTGCTTGCACGTATTTATGATCGTGATTAATCTGTGCATCCATTTTGATTCCCATAGCAGCTTCACAAATGATATCCAAAGCACATCTTTTGATATAAGGGAATAAATCAACTGTTTTTCCAGAATCGGAAAAATCACTGAGAAGATCAACGAGGATCTGAAACAGTCACGAATTCATTTTGAAATCCCTTTCGTTTTTTACCTTCGATTCATTGTTAAAAACTTCGAAATACCCTCCTAACTTCGCAAAATGGAATGCTGGAGTCAACATCTTCCGATGACTTCTCCATCGTTCTCCATAACCCTCTAGAAGAAGTCCTCCTCCTAACCACGGGTTAAAAAACCCATAGTCGTCTCCTTTGTTTGTTTCAGTAGTAGAATCCACAATGGCGGCTGCTGCTTTTCCATTCAAAGGCCATACATAGACAGTTCCCAAAAGCATAACTCTCATAATTGAATGTCCTTGATCACGTTGCTCAGCTGCCCATTTGATGAATATTGGCGGTAGTTCTGAAAAAAATGTAAAAAAGAAATCCGTCGAGCCGGATTCGAACCAGCGACCTAAGGATAACCACTGACTCTACAGTCCTCCGCTCTACCAACTGAGCTACACAGGTGATTCGTGACATGTCTATCACAGGTTAGAGCCATATCGCATGCCCGTTCGTACCTATCGCGAAAACTGGGAACGTGTAACAGACATATCGCGAACTTTCGCAATATACCTGTAATATGCCTATAATAGACCTATCGGCGAAGAAGGAAGCGCGACATTTTTCATTATCACAAAGTTTTTTTCAACGTTGAGTTTTTATTCCTCTGATTTTTTATTTTGCATTTCGCTTTTTTTTCTATGTGTGAGCTCTAAAAACCAAGATTATTGCGAATAATTTCAGATTGGAAATATCTATTCACTTTCGAGCAAGCATTACAATCCAAACAGGTTCGTTTCATCAGTTAAAGCCCCTCCAATTTCTGGTTTTTTAAACAGATTACCTGAAAGTTTCAAATACATATCGATATCGGACGGCGACCTATGGAACCAAATGGAGGTATTAAATTTAGATGCGGTTAGTCAAAACGAGCTCAAAATACTTCTCCGCCAAACATTTTTCAGGATTCCTCAGGAAGCAATAGAAGGACGACAGCATGGACAAAGAAGACCTGCTCGAATGCGTTTTTTTCATCAATCAATACAGCCTGAGATATATCACAAACGAAACGTATCGAAATTACTTTATTATGGAACGACAACTTGGATGTGCTAACTTGGAATTCAGAAGAGTTTTTTGTTATGTATTACCTATTAGGGACTGACCAGAAATGTCAGAATGCTTTCAATGTCAAGCGTATATTATTTGGATGTCAGTCAAAAAGCTTCCCAATAATATAAGCTTGAAATAGAAAGCACTTTGACATGTCTGGTCAGTCCCTAATAGGTAATACATAACAAAAAACTCTTCTGAATTCCAAGTTAGCACATCCAAGTTGTCGTTCCATAATAAAGTAATTTCGATACGTTTCGTTTGTGATATATCTCAGGCTGTATTGATTGTGAAAAAATCGCATCCGATTTTTTAATTTTTTTTATTTGCAATAAAATTTTTTCGCGAATTGGTTTAATACAGCTAGAATCCACTGTTCGCAATAGGTCTATTACGGGTAAAATCGTTCGCGATAGGTCTATTACAGGTAAAATCGTTCGCGATAGGTCTGTCACAGACCTATCACAGCTACCGTTCGCGACAGGTCTGTTATAGGTCTGTCACAGACATGCTCCGAGTTCCTAAACCACCTGCGCCCCGAACCGTATTCTACCTGTGATAGGTCTAGCGCGAATCACCTGTGTATCGACGGCACGTTTTTGATCTATCAAACAAGCCGAAACATGTTTGCGGTTGTTGATAGAGTGAATGAGAGAATTAGAGAAAAATCACTTACCTTCTGTCTTCAGACCGACAATAGGACCGAGGTTCCCGAAAATTGGATGTGCAGGTGGACCAGGCATCTGAAATAAGAGTTTTTATAATCTGGTGAGTTCCGTAGAATAAGCTTTGTAATCCATTCTTCTGAGATTTTTCAAATAAGTCATATGGGATTGGTCTTTAGAAGAGACAACGATGAATTTTCAATCACTTAAAAAAATGAACAAAGAATTAACTTTTTAGAGAGGATATTATAACAGTTTATCATTCATTTTAGCTTCTCACCTTGTTCCCATATTTCCAATGCCGTCGAAATTTTAGAAGTGTTGGTATCCATGAAACCAAGTATATTAGAATAACACCAAGAAGAATGGAAAGGAAGATGGTCATTTTCTAGAAAATGATGGTGGTATTACTCTGCAAATGGTCAACTCTTTGGAGTTATCAGTTAGTTTTTATTTGCTCGTAGTGATAACAGACAATGTGATCAAATGACCTGAACTAACAGAACTTTCAAAATAGGAAAAATGATTTTTGTAGAAAAAGTTGTCAAATAAATCAAAGGGAACAGGAGACGCAGATAGAAAAAGGCTAAGTTTGATCATTCGTGACTACAAATGGCTAGACAAAGAATGAAATGGTCAATCAATTGGAAAGTTCAACAGTTTGGAATCGAAGTTTTTCTCTTTGTAAACACAAGAACTGCCATTGAACTTTGTTGAATTTGAACGAGAAATATTGGGTGAGTATACTCTAAAAGAAACATTTTTTTTGCTTTGGTTCTTCCATGAAGAATGTTATTCTTGGTTTTGAAGTGTGGCCCGGATCACATAAAAAGTGATTCTTTAGCTTAATGAGTAGCGTTTGAAGTTCAACAAGATACTTTTGAATAATCCTTTATTAGACTTTGAGAAACTTTGAGAAAATTGAGAGCACAACACAAGAATTATTGTTCTGATAGAGAAAAGTATTGAAAGTTAAAAGTAGAGATATCTAGACCCTAAGATGGAAGAATCTGATGGAGAATGGTCCCAATCATTTTTAATGGAGTATTTGTCAAGAAAGAATGGGAAATCACCCGTTTTCTGACGAGTTGTTTGAATGAGTGAAAATGTTTTCGGAAAGATTGGACTGGAATAATACAGTGATAAGCAAAAGAGGAAACAGTGATAATGATTTTTTGTCAAAGGGATTTATGGGAAATAGACTAGAATGGGCGAGACGTGGAGGATCGGTTGGGAGGAAGTTGAAATGATGCGAAAAAGAAACAATTTCGAAATTGAAAAATTAGTTTTTGAGAAGTTTAAGCCATTGGCTCATCCAAATTGGTGATCATTGGCATTTCAGCCTCCTCTGGAGTTGGATCACAGATCGTTGGATTGTAGTAAAAGAATGCAAACGAGTATTCGACATTTCCTTTCTCGATAGTCATGTCAACGTATCCCTCACAAGGTTCAATCACGAATTCCGTTTTGGCTCCGATTTCATTGCACTTTTTGAGAGCATATTGCATTCCATGGAGGAGATAGTTACGAGCAGGCTCATCGGTTGGATGGATTTGAGCACAGCAGATCGAAATCTGAAATCTCGAGCATATTGGAAAGATTCGGAAGTCTTATATGGTAGACGTTAGCACTTATGTTCTCGTTTTTGAAAGTTGTTAAAATTCAATTTTAATTTCAAAACAGGGGAAACATTATTTCAAGAACTTCAGTGATAAATACAAATTTCAGTTTTTGATTTCTCACCTGAATGAATGAATTGAAGTCAGCATTGACGAGTTGATTCATTGAGTAATGGAGATCCTCAGATGGACACATCAGACAATAGACGTCTTGAAGTGACTCGACCATTATATCGACATGAAGAGAGAGTTGTCTTAGTTTAAGCTCAGCAGGTGAAATATCTCCGAAGAGTTTCTTCAAATAACCTCCTGGTGTGTACGGTGTGAAATCTGAAATTAATAAAAAATTGTAAATAGGTTTTCTGAAAAAAAACCAACCAGTGATGTTCATTTTTGGACCCATTGCTTCGAGATTTTTCACGCTGACATCTTTCATGATAACAGTGATTTCCTTGAGGTTTTCGAGAGCACGAATAAGATCTGGAGCATTATTGGGTCTGAATTTTCTTGGAGTGAAACGGCCACGAGTGTCAGAAATCCAACAATCATCTTCATCGTCACTGACCTGAAATTGAAAAAAATGAAATGAAATAAAGAAAAGAAGGCTGAAAACTCACGTGAAGCTTGTCATAATGGATCAAATTGCTGGTCAATCGGATATCAATGAGTGGATGGGCTGACTGAAGAAAGAAACATTTGATGAGATGAATGACAATGTGATTATTGTGTCAATCATCATTGTATCGGATGTCATAGAGACCTTCCTACTCTTCCATTACACTTACCTTGAAGTTATTCGAATCCTCATAAGATAGATGAGAATCAACCTGATCGTAGAGTTCTGCTGGCATATGCATGAATCCTTTACTTCCACTTGGAGCTGTCGATGAACTGGAGCTGGTGGAGCTCATCTGAAATTCGAGAGTGTCATTAAATTGAACCCGAAACGATGTGATGTGTATATTTCTCTCTTTTGTCTGTCTTGCTGGAAATCGTCGTCGCAAGAGCGTTTACGACAACGACATCAACGACGACGACGACATTAAGGAGAAGGAGAAGAAGCGACTCTGTTTCTCATAAAATTCAAATGTCCACGCAATAAACAAAGAGAGTTAATGAGCCAGAGAGAGATTAGAGAAGCAGGGAGCGCGCGAATAAAAATACATAGTTGAAAGTCATTAGGGTGGAGAAGGAAGAAGAAGAAGACGAAGAAGAAGAACCATTAAATCTGGGATGAAGTGGATTTTTATGGTCTTTAACTCGTCTTTTTTCTTCTTCATTTATTCTCATCCTTATTGTACACAATCATCAAAAATGGTGAAGATTAAGAAGAAGAAGAAGCATGAGATGAGGGGATAGGGGTCACCATATCAATTGTATTCCAAAAAGTATTGTTCGAAAAGAAAATGAGTGAGTCTTATCCAATGTGACAGTTTCATTGGCAATCGATTGGTAGGAATGAAATCGAGGAATGGAAAAAGGGAATCATTTGAAAGAAATAATTCGCGGAATGTGGTGGGTGTCGATGATGCCACTAATTTGGACGGACGACCCCCCTCTTCGCTTCTCTTCCGCCATTCTCCCATTCAATTTGACCATGTGTTCAAAAATCGTCTGTTGTTTCCGCTAGCACCTTGTCTTATCGGATTAGAACATCTAACAACATATGGTCCTTTTGTTCAAGTGACATAAGAAAGTTTCGATAAGAAATGATAAATAATTGTTGTGAGCGGAACTGAGAAAAATTGTAGATATGGGGTCGCGAAAAGGATTAGTAGCGTAAGGGAAGAAACCTTTCAAATGTGCGAGGTCTCGTACGAAAAATATTTCCTTTTCAGAGAAGAAAATATAAAGCAAAAGCACAAAGGAAACCGCGAACAATAAAATTCATTTCTTTGATGGGAATCGGAAATGATGACACACTGTATAGGATCCTATAGGAACCATGAGAATTGTAGAAATGCAAAAAGTTTGGATGGTGCTCTGAGAGCTTTTCGTTCAAAACCGAACAGTTCTCTGTGATCTTTTGGTGTTAAGAGTCTGTAAAGTAGCACTAATGGAGGTCAGGAATGCAACAGATTCATCAAATGTGTATACTCATTCACCAATAGAATATATATCAATATCGTGAGGCGGTGCGCAAAAATCACAAATTCGATGATCGAATCAACAATTAGAATATAAATTTGACGGGGCAGAAAATGATTATCGTGTGTCGATTCGGGAAGATAAAATCTTTCGGCTGATGCTGCTGACACAGGAAAGGCGGTCCCGCCTAGATTTGTGTTGTATCCAAAAATCCAGCCGTCCGATTACTAATTTGATTATCCCACCAATTCTTCACTTCTGGAACTCTTTTGGGTCGCTGAACCCACCCAGCCACTCTATACAGGCACCAGAGGACCCCAAATCGAATTTCATGGCGCTACGGTGAACAAGTTTGCGGTTGAATAGTCGAGCTGACATCGATGGTCGCCAGAGATGGCAGCCAGCCGATTTTCACGCTTCTACAGAGTTTTGAAAAAGTAGTTGGTGGTTGCATTGAAGGTGCTGGTGAATGGTGGTAAGGGAGCGGAGCAAGAGAGGTGTCCGTGTGTAACTAATGAATATTTATGGGACAAAAAGAGGAAAAGTGAGAAGTAGGAGGAGGTGTCTGCAAACAGACACATACAATGGTTATACATTGTATCAAGAAGAGATGACGTGGCACGGTAGAAGAGAAAGTAATAAGCGGAAAGGAAATTAGCACACCTAGATGCTTAGTTTAAAATTCCATTCGAAAAGCGCTGAAACGATAGCGATTGAGAGAATAGTTGGCAGAATTTGAACAATTCTCATATTCAAGAAAAAGAAATCGAAAACCAATCATAAGAGGCGACCCAATTCAAGATTTGAGTGTTTCGCAAGAAAATACAGTGTGCCCTGTCTGTCTCTCTGTCTCCAATTCCGTACTTCACAAAGACCACTTTCAATTGCTCACTTGAGCCCCCAGCAGCATCAAGTGAGAGTGTCTCACTCTGCGTCTCTTCGTCTCATACACTCTCTTCGCAGAGTTTTCTCCTATTTTTCTCGTATACAGTACAAAGATGGTTGGGAAGAATGGTGGAAGTGGTGGAATGGATGAAAAAGACTTATGACTTTATGACAAACCATTTGGAATAATGCCAAATGGTATTGGTATTTAGATTGGATCCAAGATTGTATCGAATGAAGAAACGCAGACATTAACTGGACCATTTTCATAAAATGAGAGGGGAAATAGATCGTTAAATTCAGAGAGAAAGGAGACAGTATCATTAACCGATCTAACCATAAAATACCGTATAAGACATTGAGACGCAGACACTTAAAAAGGGAATAAGAGGACCTCACTAAATGAGGAATCCTTACGACTTTTTGTATGTGAGAAGAACCCTTTCTTCCTTTCTTTTCCTCTATATAAATATATATTTCCTTTTTACAGAACTCTGATTCAGCACAAAAAGCGAGGATACTAAGGAAATGTGATGGCCGATAAAGTTTTGATTGGGTACTTTAATTTTATATTCTCGTTTCTCTTCCTTCCTCTCTCTGCTTTAAAGCCATTTACTCAAATGGCCGCATAAAAATGGGCGTGGTCATTGGGTTCCAACGGGAGGTTCCGACTCCAATAAACTGCCACGAAAATTTTAAGAATAAAAAACGGCTCGAGTGCTTTGGAAATATTTAATAGTGAGAAATACACACACACAAAAATATCAGGCATGGTGTTTGAGTATGTGCCTGTCAACTCATTGAAACCCCTTCTAAAATTTTACGATTATTGCCCCCGGTGAGGAGCAAGAGCACCGATGAGCACCACTAAGATAGAGGGAGTAGTTGAAGAAGAGACTGTAAGAGGCAAGAAATAAAAGTTTACCGACTCTTTCATACAACACAAATATCCTATCTATATTACCCACTTTTTATGACCACTTTCTATTGGAGAAGGGGTGATATAATAAACAGAGGTATGACTTTCTTCTCCAGACCATAAAATGGTATAATGTTTCCAAATTTTGAATAAAAATGAAAAAAATAAAAACTTACGATTCTTTAGAAACTTGTGGAGTCAGGAAGAAGATAGAAGAAGTTTGAAGATGAAGAACCGAAGTTGAAGATTGAATAATCTGAAAATTGGAGACTAATGAAAGGTGTCAGTAACAAATAAACAGTGAAGAGAAGGAGAAAACAGTTGAGAATGAACAAAATAAATACCTGAGACAGGCAGTGGAGCTGTCAGCAAGAAAAGGGGACAGCGAGAAGGGGGCGGAGTCTTGAGCTCGACTCTCCAAACGGAGGCGGAGTCTGGTTGAGTGGGAGAAGAAGAAGATTAGTTGAAAAGTCAGGAGGAAAAGGTGATAGCGTCAACTAATTAGGCAAAATGTTTGACGTATTGATAGGGTGATTTTGTTTTGATATGTGATGTGAGATGAAAAAAAGAAGAGGGATTAGATTTCAGGATCGGATGGGATTAAAGACGACATTGAGTCACTCTGACTTTTTTCTAGGCAAAAAGAGTCTTTGTTGACGTCTTCCATTGCTACAAAACTTGAGATATGAATGAAGATGAGAATTGTATGTGAAGAGGAGTAATTATATTGTATTTGGTATGTGTGAGTGAGCGGAATGTGCCATTTTAGTATGTACCATAATAAAATATGACAGAAAACCCATTAAATTGGTCGATCAACAGACTCTGATTGTGGAACTAGTCCAATAGATAATGAACCTCACAACTAGCAAGGTCGAACAACTAGGAGCTCTACAAAAATAGGATTCTAGGATTCCATTCTTTCAGAGGATATGTGAAGTGATTTTCCATCAGTCTCAGTTTCTCTTTGTGGCACAGCACATCATCCATGTCAATATACTCCTTCCCTTCCTTTCAAAGCAATTCATTCAGATGGTTGCTTCTTACTTAAAACGATCATCCGAGTTCCCAGGACCTGGTAACGTATCCTGACACAGACAGAAGTGTGAAATAGACCGAAAAGGTGCAAATTTGGACGACCCTCTTACTTACTTTCACCCACACACATACACACATCCATCACTTTTAAGGTCCCGTTGCCTTCGTTCAAAAATTGGCCATCTCTTCTCACACACAGGCACACGAACCATAAAATTGACGTATTTTTATAGTGATTTTATAGGACACTTGTGTATGTCTCTCTGCCTTTTTCTTTTTCTAGCTGTCGCCTTTCATTTCGCTCCGCGCGCCTCACCCTATCCACCCCAAGAAGAGGAAAAAGAATACTGGGCTTCTTCCAACTTTTTGAGTTTTACTATCCAGTTATACCGCCCATGCCATCTACTCAAATTGCTACTAAAACCGCGCCATTCCGTGCTCCATCGGTTGACGACGAATGCCTTGGGAGCCAGAAGGCTCTTCGCTTTATGGTTATGGTTACGGCCGTTGCCTTCATCTCCTATTGCTTCTACTTTTCTTCCTCATGTTCTTCTTTTCCTTCATTCCCAACGACGACAATGATGGGATTGCGTCGTCGAACGAATGGAAGAAAAAGCAAAAAAAAAAGAAACGGAAACCCATCGAGAGCGCCAAAATATATAATAATAATAACTCATAGAGAAGAGGTTATGGGCACACAAATTATTATGAGATGATGGGCAATGATGATGGATCTAGCCCGTTGAGTACTTTTCTTTCAACGAAATCAATGGGTTTGGAAAGTTTTCTTCTTTCTGGTTTCATATACCCCAGAAAAACTTCAGGACCCTTACCCTACCGCGAAAAAACTCTACCGGACCGGAAGATTACGGGGAGGATAACTACGCGCGACCGAGCCTTATGGAATGCATGACCTGTTCTGTCAATGCGCTCAGATGAATCCAAAAGTGTCTCGCCGAGCAGAAGATGAAGGATTCATTGTGAACAACTTAACAAACGATTTTGTTGACAATCCTCAGAAATCCATGAAATCATAATGCAAAAAGGAAATAATGAAGGGCTTGAAAACTTCTAAATTTTGAAACTCAATCTGAAGTGCAATCGTATTCCACTAGGAAGAGTGCATAGCTCATGGAATAATCATGATTTTAATTTCTAAGGGATCACACCTCGACAACTTGCGTCAATCAAAAATCATTAAGGATTCCTTATTATGCACCTTTACGTATTCATCACCAGATGCCCAACTGCTGACCAATTTGCAGTTCTAATGAGCTGTGACTACGGTAATCCTCAAATGATTATGACGACAATTGAGGATAAAAAACGCGGAAGAAAAATGTTCTTAATCTCCAAAAAGATTTTCAGTTGGGAGGGCTTCTAGTTTTTGATCAGTAGTTGGAAAACGAGAAGAAATGTCAGATAGTTTCGTGAAGAAACATAAGAAACACAGTCGAATGTTTTGTTCATCTTCTCCTTCTTTTGCTTTTTTTATCGCCCTGTGTGTTTGAGAAAGACTAATTAAAACGGGGGGTGCCCTCCCACACCAGGAGGAAGGGTGCGTAAAGGAGTCGTTAATTAGGGAAATAAAGATAAAACTAAACGAGGTCCGGCGGCAACTTTCAGGGTTGACGTGTTGCTGCGCGAAATCGGTGTCGAATCTCTTGAGACACTTTGAGAAATGAAAGTGGGATGCTAGTTTACCATTTCATTTAACTTGTATTTATATATTTGAAAGAATTAAAATGAAAAGAAGGAGGATCGGAATGTGGAAACACGTACAAAAACATTTCCGATTTTCAGGGATCTCGATTACCTCCTTTTGTATTCCTTAATTGATTCAATTATTGTGTCGGGTGGGGTTCGATAACCGTATCAATGAACTAATGACTCTTTCGGATCACGTGTATGTTTTGGTAGAAAAAAGTTGAAAGATAAAGAGATATAGTTCCCGTTAGAAATCGGATATACGCCGGACAGAAGGAGGACATCACTGGGATTATGCGGTGAATGATAGAAAAAGCTCGGTGGCGGAAATTGGATGCTCAATGACAGGTGACCGAATGCTCAATTTCCGAGAGGGATTACTCTCTACTATCCTTTCATTTCATTCGGATCAAAAGCTCGAAATCTTTTTGTTTATCGGTGATATACTCCCTGTAATTAATATGAATTCATTCGAAGAGACATCGTCCAAAACCTAAATCCTTTTCTCGGTTTGACACAGTAGGAAAGACATTTAGAATTGGCGTTTGAAGGGTGAGAAAATGGTTTCTTGTGTGTACCTAAGAGATTTGGGTACTCAGACAGAAGCGTAAACATTTCAAATTGACGTTTTGAATTTTCTAATGGATTGTTCCGACGAATGGATTAGTGAGGAAATCCGTTACAGATCAATGGAAAATCGTTTTTCGGAACGAATTTATAAGGAGTTTAAAATGGTAAGATCCTCAAGCTGTTGATTCAGTCAATATATAAAATGGGAAAATAAAAAAATCTTTTCAAAACTATTTTCAAGATCTCACATTTTCAGACACTCTATGTGCTCAGAACTTCTTGAATTTCATTGCAATTCATAGGGAGAACGTGGCAAAATTCTCGAAGTGATCAATCTAAACACTTCAGAAGATAAGGTTTCAAACCGAATATTTGAATTCTGAGAATGATTGTCAGTTAGTTGTCAACAGAGCATGTTTGTTCTAATTGACCTATATAGGTGGTGCTCTCAAACGTTTGTGAGCACTTACGATCCAATCACGCACCGCACCTTGTGCCTACTCCTCCCCATTATCTATTATTTGTTGACAGCTGTTTTCACGTCTTCTACCATTTACCTCATACGGCGAACGGGCGGAGGCAGTAATAAGGAAGCAAAGAAAGCGGTCACATCAAAAACAGTCACTGTCAAATCGTCTGTATTTATGAGTACACAACAACGAATGGACCACAAATAGTAAGGTGTCCAATCGTCAAAAGAGGCTCAGAAGGGTTTGCGTCCGTTGGCAGTAGTATCTGCGACTGGCTGCAGCCGGCCGAAAAGTCATTTTCCACCTCATTCCCATATTTCAATTTTAATGCGACAATTTTGCGCCCACAAATACATGGTGATCAAGCGGCGACGGAGATGAAACGACAATGGCGTCGAAGGTGACGACGACGACGAAGAATACAACGAGTGCTTCTTGTCAAAAGAGGAAAAGTGGATGAAGAATAGAGTTTCACTCCTTTTACGGTCATAAATCTCACGTTTCAGTACCTACTTTGAGCCTTGAAGATTTATAATTCAACGAAGAGAAGTTGAAAGGAACTGGATTTCATAAAACTCTGAGATAAACGAACAACTTCTGGGGGATCTTATCCAAAAAAGGTTAATAATTATTGGTTGTGACAAGACGGAGAATACAAGATGCCGCCAAAAGGGATACTGTAGATACTTGTCATCCATCATTATTCTAAATTCTGACAGGAAAGAGTTCTCGAAAGACACTTCCTTTAGAGATCGATTCCAGATAACGTCAACGGATACAATTTTCCGGTACCGTAGACAAGCAAATGACAGGTGTGTCAGTGCCTTGGAATGTTAAAAAGAAGTTGTGAATGGTTGAGATGAAGTGATAAATAAGCCGATTTATAAACCTTCTTTTGGTGTTTACTGACACAGTAAGCCAATAAGACGACTAGAAACGTGGCACAAACTCTAAGTAGCGCATTGAAAAAGTGAAAATGCGATTATGAATAAGGTGGTATACGGGTGATTTGTTAGACGATTATGTCTTTAAAACTATAATTTTCGTTTTATCGATAAATATTTTTTGACAAACGATTATAGATGACGTGGAAGTCGTTATTGATGCACAGCAAACGGTATTTGTCAGGATTATCTACTCCTTTCTTTCATAAGTCGGCTGATAATGACGCAATGTCCGTCAAAACAGTTTAACCCGACTCCGAGCACCGACAGTTGGTACTTTCAGGGAGAGACACCTATCCGGGTCGGGGCGGTACAACTCTTTCAAGTTCTCGAATTGCGCAATCTTGACCGAGCAACCTGCCAAGTCTCCTCTCGTTTACACCTCGTAAAACCATCAATGTAGTCAATTTATGTGAGTGTTTGCTCCAGTGGTAATACGATAATTTGTTCTCTTTTTGAAGAAAAGACAAAGAAAATGGGATTTGAATAGACGTTCCCTTATTTAACGAAAACTACCAAACAAAAGACAAATATATGATCATTTCAAAATTTAGAAGAACTATTTTGAAATCATGAAGCTATTTGAAAAAGTTTACGGTTTCCCACTTTTTTGATCAGCAAATTGTGAATGAACCTTCGAACTTAAATAAAGGAGCACTTGTATTACTGATATGTTGCTAAAACTAACTAAGCTCTTTAACTGCCTATATTCTATACTTCTTCCACCTTTGAACCTGCTGCTCAAAATTCTCTATCAACAAGACAAAGTTCCAAATTATCAATAAAAAAGAAATTAAAATGATAAGTTAATGAGAGTGACGCCGACCGACAGGGGCTGTAACCATAAAAAATGAGCGAAAGAGCAAGCCATAAAACGTGTTGTAATTAAAACGATGATGAAGCTGCGTGCACTCAGTCGAATGGTACAAAGTGTCAGTTGTATATCTAGATTCTCGTACGATAAGCTTCATTTCAATAAAAGTTTAACCTTGAACTCACTGATCATCATAAATGATTTATGATAATTAAAATTTTGATGTTTTGATCCTAGACATTGTAGACAGTTATCAGTCATACTGATTTGAATGAAATTCTGAACGATCAAACTACCAGAATCGTTAAAAAGGGTTACAAGAATAGAACAGATTGTGACACATTTTATGTGCCCACCCACTACAAACTGTCGGAGCTGCCGACTCCTGTGATGTAACCTGATTATTAATAATTCAGGGAAAAACGAGAATAAATCGGTTGACCGAATAATTAGAAGGAAAAAAGAGAAAAGTGTGGAAGAGAGGATGGGAAAAGACACCTAATTGGTAGGGAGACAAGAAGTAGTAGCTCCTAATCGTTTGATGGTCATAAAAAGGTTGATGGAAGAGAAGAAGAAGGAAGACGAAAAGAGAATAAAAAGAAGAGAATGGCGGGAAAGAATAAGAAGAAGGAGGTGCGAGAAGAAGGCGGAGTTGAATGAAAAAAGTAGAAGATGTAGGGAAAGAAGAGGAAGATCTGGGAACTGATGATGGAAGAATAGTCGAAAGTAAACAATAAAGGTTAATGTTACAGATTAGGAAGATGATCAAGAGAGAGGATGGAGTACCGGATTATCAGGTATGATCTGAATGGCACACCAATCAGAACTCTTGGAAGAATGGGGCCAAAAACACTTCATTGCGACCTTTTCCCCCATATACCGGAACGAATTCCACTATTATTGAATACGATGAGTTCTTGGCTCAGTCTCTGTCTACTGTCAGTGTTTGTTAACTGAACTGGAGCTGAACATTTTCCTTATGGAGAAGTGTGGAACTCTACAACTGAAATCAGTACTTCTATTGAAATTGGAAAGTCAGTTTAACGGTTGCAATAATTTTGACTCAATCCGATTAGGTGATTCTTGCATCTGTGTATTTATTGGAATCAAAACAAAACTCGAAAATTGTAATAAGTGGAACGAAACATAAAACGAAAAGCGTTAACATTCATGCATTTTCCCTTCAGAAAATGAATATCTTCTTTGTTTTTTTTTCTCGGATCGAGAAATGAAACCTGTCTCTTGATACCGTTTGATTTAGTATCGCAGACAACTAGGGTAAAATTATAAATGTCTCAAAGTCGAAAAATCTCTCTTTTTAGATTTTTCTCTCTTCTGTTTCCAAATGTTACTTCCTCGAATAAATCTCAACTTTTTCAATCTGGCAATACTTCTCAAGAAAGACAATTTAGTTTTGGTTTAGGGTGGAAAACGAAAAAACTCATAATTTTTTCCATTCCAAAAGTTTTATCACCACCATTGAGTCCCAAACTAATCTACTTCTTGGAGCCAATCAACCCAATAAAATCGGAATTACGTCGTTTGAGAAGCAGTGTAACGACTGTCCTAATCTACACAACTCTCACCTTTCCGTATAATTTATGACAGTCAATCAGGCTCGCTCGCGCGTGCTCAACCAACAAAAATTTATGAGCTTGGAATGGAAACTTGACGAAATCAAGTTGGAAATGAAAATACTTGGAGTATATAGAAATACCTCTGTGAGGGGGTTTCTTTTTCAAGCCTTTTTTCTTAATAATTCCATTGTTTTTGTATTTTTAACGAGAATATTTTAGGGATTGTTCACCACGTAAATGTGCCAATTAGCGAACGGTATTCTATAATCGGATGATCCTCAAGGGCTTCTTTTTGTTTCGAAGAAATAATAAAACTATATACTCCCATAGTCCCAATTGATAGTGAAAGAGGAGTTGTTATAAACAAAACGAGGAAATAAACGAAATATGAGATGAAGAATACGTAACTCGGCGGGGGAGCCACAATTCTAGTGAAGAGAAGGATGATATAAAATTGAGTGAGAACAATGAACAGACAGTGAAGAGTAGGTGGCCCCGAAATTATAGGGACCAATTAGCGAATCTGTGCAAATAGGTATTCCATTCATATCTAACACTTTGGCCAGCTTATGTCAAACATAATGAGGAACTGAATAGTTGAAAAAATGGGATCGGTTCAAAACTCCGTACTTTGAGTCCTTTTTTCACCTGCTTTAATTTTTCTTCAGAACTTTTTTGTGATATTTCGTTTTCACGAATCAGATGTACGCAAAAGTAGGAAGTTCATTTAACGAACAAGAAAATTGTTTAAAGAACACATAATTAAGAAAACATGTTGATGGAGGTCATAGCAACAATATCCATGTCATCTGAAAGACTTTTTCCCGAAAAGGAATGGATCTGAAGTCTATGATGGACATTGAGAAGTTCTTGGAACTTTTGTATCAAGGTGTAGGACAAGTGGTACTTGAGTAGAGGGTATTAATGACTTTTCGAGTGGTGCCTTCGCTCATCTTGAGACCACAATGAATACGGTCATTTCTATTGGGAAAAAAGAGAAGAGACTGTAATCAGACACCTACTAAACCGCTTATCTCCAAATAGAAGCAAGCAGAAGGAATGAGCGAAAGTAAGAGTTTGCAAACAAATGCGGGTAACTGAGTCATATATTACGGTTGCAACTGTTTAGGTCAAGGGAAACTATTTGCTCTACAGTTTTCTTAGATATAAGAGTAATAGAACTTACGTAAAGTGTTTTGAATTATTTCAGATTTGGTAGTGAAGAAATTATGAAGTCGATGAATGTATATTTGGTAAAGATGCTTTTCCAATTAAAGGAGGTGGGAACTCAAAAAAACATTTTCTCTGAAATTACAAATATAAGTACCTCTGGTGGGTTCGAACCCAGGGTCGGTCTCACAGATCACCAAAATCGTTACCGACTGCGCTATGCGGCCGAGAAAGAGCGCCGACCCTAATTGCCTATTAGAGACTGCGCCCTTTTTTTCCCCTTAAATTTCCCCTACATATGAGAGTTCCCACCCCCTTTAAGCCTCAAATACTCTAGTATTTCTTCCAGAATCATCTCAAAA
>GL380667.1:0-19400 GCA_000143925.2 Caenorhabditis brenneri
CTACATCGTTAATGTTTCAACCACTCAAGAGCAAGGAGTCTACACTTATACAAGTATTCGTCCTGCAACCCTTTCTACGACGTGAGACTTCTGAAAAATCGATATGATCTAATTCACTTGATATTAAAAGAAACCAAAATCATCAAAAATTTTCAGAATCTCCATTGCCTGGTCTACAAACATTGCTCCACCAAGTACCACAACCAGCCCAGAGCCAACGACCACTGGTGTTCCATTTACTGGTTCCACTGCAGTTCCAACAACGAGTAAGTTGTATTCCAGTGATTTTCAAAACAAGTTATTATTTCAGCCCCACGTCCACCAATCGACTGTTCTGAAGTGGTCAATGCTACTTCGGGAGTTCAAACAATTTATCCAGATGGAACTACACCCGTCCAAGTGTACTGTGACATTACATCATATGGAGCCTACACAATTATTCAGAGGTAAGCTGCTCAAATTTATTTTCAATCCTTCCAAACTGTTTTTCAGTCGTGGAACCTCTGGACAGAATATCAGTTTCGATCTTCCATACGCAAACTACACAGATGCATTTGGAACTCCTGGAAAGGGAAATAACTATTGGTTTGGATTGGAAAATATGAACAAGATCAGTAATGCAGGAGTCTTCAACTTGCAAATCGATTTGTGTTGCGGAACAAAATTGATTCAAAAACAAATCTATCATAATTTCAAAGTGAGCTTTATAATGTTTTTTCTTTTGAAGGAAGCACCATGATTCTTTTTTTAGGTTGGCACGGCTGCCACTAACTACACACTGACAGGATCAGCAGATGTTTCTGGCATTGGTCTTGATTACTCTTCAACTGGTTTGTTACTTCGAGATGTGATTAACTGAAAAATGTTAATATTTTACAGTGAAAGATCTGGGAGCAAAGTTCTCCACAAAAGACAAATGGAACGGAGGAGCAAAGAAAGTGTAAGACATTTCTGTGCGGAATAAAAATCCCAACAAGTCCAATTTTCAGAGACAGTTGTGATCAATTCGAGTTTTTTGATGACGCAGCTGATAAAGGACCATCTCAAGCATATGGAGGATGGTGGTATGGAAGTTGTGGAAACAATCTGAACGGATTCTTGTACCCCGCCTCGAGCAGCGGAAACTGTACTTTGAATCTTGAGTAAGTAACTCATCACTAACCTAAATAATTTTCCATTCTTCTAGAACATTCGACACTAATCTCATGTTGGGAATTAACATGAGAACCACATCTGGACAAGGTTTCGATGGATACGATGTGGATTTGCAGTCCTACGACCGTGTTCGTATGGCTCTTTTCAAATTTGACTCAACCACAATCGATCGTTCTGACAGTTCCTTCTGTAACAAATGAGTTTATATTGTAAAGATGATTATTCGCCCGTGATGTCTAGGCGCCAATGAAATAAAGAATATTTGGATTCTTAGCAATGGTTTTGAACTCTTCAAGAAGAAATTGTTGGAAATTGGTTCCATTATCATGATTTGTAATCTCCAAAGTTTCTGATATCCAGTTCCGTATCTTTATAGGTCAATTCAAAGTGTAACAATGCATCTCCTGTATCCTTTCTAATCAAAGTTCCTCTAGCTACAAAAACTACAAGTTCAGCAAGAAATACTAATTACAATAGTTGAAATGTGATTGATTTCGAATAATCTTCTGACTTTCTCTGGTCAGAAAACGAAAATAAGATTGTTTTCGGCTAGACTGTAGAATCGAATTGCAAAAAAAGTATCCAACAAAACACAGAAATCACATGTAGTATGTTTATTTGATGAACATTGAGATTTGTAGAAAATAATTTGAAGAGAGGAGAGTTTTGTTTAGCGAATGGGAATTAGAATGGATGGAAACCATGTCAGAAATGTTGTGAGATATCATGTCAGAATTGGATTTGTTGAAGGGTACTGTAGGTGATCAAAGTAGATTCGAGAATGAGGAGAGAATGACTCCGGAATATTGAAATACACTTGAATCGAACTCCAAATACTAGAATTCTATAAATTTTGAAAATAAATAACTCAAGCACTATCTCGTTTTCTGTTCAATCAGGATTTTCAATAGATTTTTGAACAGCAGCATGCAACCTATTACCCTTTTTTCCAGAATTCTTATTCCTGCAAGATATCCTGGATCCTCAGACATCTCCTTCCAAATCTTTGAACCTTAGTTGACCAAATCCTCTCTGAAACATCTTAATGAATCACATTAATCCCTCTATGGGCTCAGCTGTTTTTCTCCCATTTTTCTGTGTTTTCCACCCAGCTCAAAATCCCAAAATCCTCCAGACACCCTTTCCTCTCCCACCACTGTTTCTCTTTTATTTCGAAACGTCATTTCCGTCCAAAAAACTCTACAATTTCCTCGTTTCGGACTCCCCTCATCACATTTTCTATTTATGGGTACTACAAGTTGTTGAAAAGTAAAATTGGGTATAAAAAAACCAGCAAAAGAAGAGGGTCAAAGAATCATGGGAGAGGGTAATTGTGTTAACTTGATGTCATTTCACTCTTCTCTTCCCTTCGCCGAAAAACCGACAGGGTTTTCGAGAAGGATGACTGGTTTTTGTATAATAAATTGGATAGGTTCTTCCCAATACACCGCCCGTCTATTTAAGAAAGAGAAAATACGAGAGAAAAAGATAGTGACCACGAGATTTCCCTTTATTTTTGTGTGTTGTGGACAAGAAGACTCTAAATAAAGATGCGCGTGATTTTGACCACTCTTCTACTGATTGGATTACTCTGTATTCATGGCTCAGATGCTCAATGTGAGTGATGATGGTAATGAGGGAAGGGGGAGTTGAAGAGGGAGAGGCTCTGTGATAGAAGGACTTTCAAGGAATAAGAAAAGTTGGGTTTGAAGCTACTGATTACCTGAAAAAAGTGATCTCTGGCTCATTTTCGAATTTCTTTTTCCGTTTGATTACGGGAATCACAATCTAGTAACAAACACAGTTTTCCGGATAGTCTTTCTATTTTGTTAGGTTTTAATATCGGCTTCCTTGTAGCTATCCAAATCCACAGACCCTTTGACACAGGGCCACATCTGGATGAAACATTCTGTTCTGATTAGGATTCAAAAGTACAATAAGGACATTGTGACCTCTCATTCATTGAAAACACAAACTATCACACGATAACAGAAACTGGTTTACCTGATCTTCTGGTCTTCTATTAGGTTTAGTGTGATAATGAAATGATGGTCAAGAATCAGGTTATTTTCTAGTGAGGGCTCAACTTTAGAACGTCCTTTCAATTAACTTGGGTGCCCTAGCCCCTTCTATCAGAGTTGCATGATCCGTGTTTTCTGAAAATTGAGGACCTCATTTCGATTGGTGTTGGTCTTCTTGACATGTTTTTTATCTTGTTTTCCAACAACTCAACCCACTTCCCACTCATTTTCGAACACTTCTTCCCCTTGAAATTCATAAATATTTCATTCAGTCACCCACCCCATTTTCCTCCAATTTTCTTATTTTCCCTATCTTCAGATGACTACTACAACCAATATTACGGAAATGGATATGGTGGATACGGGGGATACGGTAGCTACTATCCATCCTATCAGACGTATTCCTATTATCCAAGTTATGGATACGGTAACTATGGAGGATACGGTAATTATGGTGGATATGGATACAACAATTATGGATATGGAAACGGATATGGAAACTATGGATTCTGTGGAATTCGCTGCCGTCGATTCCAGAGAAGACTAATGTGGGCTCAAATGGCTGGTTATGGAATGTATGGAAGGAAGTGAATGGATAAAAAGAGATGATGACAATGAAATGATTTTCTGAATAATAATGTGAATTTTTGTTTGATTTTTGTGTTTCATTTGAAATGTGCCTTTTCAAAAAGTTTTTACAAAATGCTCAAAACAAAGTAATAAACATTGGACAACATGAAAAAAGCGTACTGACCTTGAAGATGTTATTTTAGAGATACTGAACCTCCAGTTTTGAAATAACGGTTACCAATCTATTGACGTGAATTCTTTCCGTTGCTTGCTTCGTTATTAATCTTTATGCTCGATTTTCTCAAAAGTGAACTTTCTGGTGTCAAGACTGCTTCTCCTCTCTTCTAGTCACTTTATTATTACTCCGAATTCCTTGATTTTCATAAAGCCATACGCAATTTCTCAATTCAATTCCGAATTCAATTTCATGTTCCGCATCAACTTCCCGTGATCTAATATTAATAGA
Source organism: Caenorhabditis brenneri (assembly GCA_000143925.2). Classification (NCBI taxonomy): domain Eukaryota; kingdom Metazoa; phylum Nematoda; class Chromadorea; order Rhabditida; family Rhabditidae; genus Caenorhabditis; species Caenorhabditis brenneri. The sequence continues at coordinate 4,213 of GL380667.1, forward strand.
ATAATTCAGAATGTCAGGTGCAACTTCAGGGACCACCCTGCCCGTTCTCCTCCATTTGGCCCCGCCCACTTTGTAAAATTCGTAGTATTTCCCTCGTAGTACATTTGCTCCATTCATTTCCTTCCTCGTTTTTTTCATTATCCCCTTCCCTTTGACTACCATCCTCTATTTTGTTCTTTTTCTCCTTCTCCAAACAGATTTTTATGAAAATCGCAGAAATAAGAATAATCTTGAAATTCCATCTCTCTATTTCCCCTTCTGAAACCTGTTTTGCTTTTAAGCTTAGACTTCAGAAAAAGGATTTCTGAATCCTTCGAAAGATGAAAAGAACGATGGATCAGTTAAACCTAGACACATAAAAACAGAATGTTTAGAAGTTTTTTATGAAGACTCGTGGAAAAAACTTTTCAATCAAAATAAATCTTTTGGTTTCAATTTATTATTTTGCTAGTTAAAGCCAGAAGATTATGAAGTTTTTTTTTTACAAAAAGGTACAAAAATCGGTTAATTGATTCAGAGAATAGATAACTTGGTCACTGGAAAGGAAGCATCATTTTACTCAGAAAAAGAAAAGAGATCAAGGGAATCACGAAACGAGATTCGATAATGAGATTCGGTGGAATTTCAAGAACATGTTTGTCTGAGGAGCATTAGAATTCCTAGTAACTGCTGTAGTGATTTCTCGGGAGCGTTTTCGAAAATACTTGAAAGTTGGAAAAGGAAAGTTCTGGAGCAAAAATGATCTTTCTATCAATGCAACTTTCTTCTCTGAACCCGCCAAACCTTTGAGGAGGAAACATATTGGGTTGGAGCTTCTGTGTACTGACCATCACATGGAAGGTATCCGGGTCAGAGGTATAAACCGAACACTACCTGGTATTTCTTGTTTTCTGGAATAAAAGATGAAATTTCCAAGCGTGATCTTCGTACTGAATCTTTTTGAACTTGGAGTTCATAAAAATAGGCGAGCATGCAATAACAAAAACGGAATACATACCAGTACCCTTAGAAGTTTTCTACTCAATAACATTTCGGATTTGAACATTATTTAGTTTGGAGGATTTAGTACTTGTCATTTACTGAAAAATAAACAGAATTAAAAATCATTTTTCTGTGAACTCTTTTTTTCATTATCAAACTAGACTCCTTCAAAAACTCTGATGACGCAGCCTCCTCCAGATTTTAATTAGTAAATGGAGAAGAACTCATCCATTATTCTTTCTGCACATACATCTCCTTTTTTCTTTTTTTAATAAAAATCATCAGTTTCTCTCTTCATTTCTCCCAGTGTAGGGTGAAAAAGAATGGATTCGTCATCTTCGTCTTTATTTCAATTTTTATGAAGTTGACATTTTCTTTTTTTTTCAATAAAGTCATGACACTATACAACTTAAAACGAATTTAAACCTCCCACATAAGAAGGGATGAGCCAGATTTAGGTTTAAGGAAATGTATTTTGAGAGATTCATATAAGACTTCCTTTTGGTTTTTCTGAACGTTTTAGTAAAAATCCTCCAGAAAAGCAGATATTTGTGTTCTTTATTTTTAGGATTTCGAACCAAATTCAAAATTATTTTGAATAATTCAATAGGTCTTCTGAAGAAGTGAGAGAGAATTAGTGAATATGTAAGATAAGTAGAAAGAAGTAGGCAATGGTGAAATTGAATAACATGATAGAACTATCATTCACCTCTATTATGAGGAGATCCATTACGATGCATTTCTGAAATTCAGTTTTATTTTCTTTTGATTGTTTATGTTTTCATTTTCATGCTGGGCTTCCAATTCCTATAAATATTTAAACGAAAACCATGACTACGGTCTTCTCAAAATCCACCCTCGACAAAATGTTTTTTGAAAATATTCTTCTCGTTTTCAAACTCATCTTTGATCCGTTCATCTCCTCCTCCTCCTCCTTCATTTTTTCAAAAAAAATCTTCTAAGAACATATCTCAAATGAGACTGATTCGATTAGTCATCCCTCGAAGAGCATTCCAAAAAAAGAGTTGAAAATACGGCGATACGTAACGACGGAAACTCTATATTAGTAGACACGCTTGGTCATCCATGTATGAAACTAGGAGGAGACGTCACGATTATTCAAATTTTGAAATCTTTCATATTTTGAGAGTTAGTCTATAAGGAGCTCTCTTTCAGACCCAACATCTGCATCACATGTTTTTTCATAAACCTTCGCCTCTCTTATTTTCTATTACTGTATTGAATTTACCTTTTTCAGGGTCGTCATTTTTATGACAATTATTCATTGTTAAGAATAAGAATTCGGTACAAGACGCCAACAATTCAGCAGACAAGTATGATGATGAGGTGTCTAATGGTCATTTTGGTTGTCATGATTTCTGTTGCTAATGCTCAATGTAAGTTTCCTTTGAAGTGAATTGTGGAAATTTAGACCTGTTTTTCTTGCTCTTTTTATTTTTCAATCAGTTTTCTGAGATTTTATCCTAAATATTTAGTCTCATCAACGAAAATTCTTTATAATTTACAGTTGCATTTGGTGGAATGCCAGTGGGCGGTTTGGGAATCAATGGAATGGGAATGATAGGCGGTAGTCCCTATGGTGGAATGGGTGCAGGACAAAACGGAGGTGCAATTGGTGGAGGTAATGGAGGAGGTGGATGGGGACGACGACGAATGATGGGTGGAATGATGAATCCCTATATGGGAATGATGTATGGACGACGATGAAAATACTTCTTGGAAGATATTAAAAAAATGATACCGTGATCTCTTTTTTTTTCTTAACAATTGATGAATGCTCCAATTTCTCCACTCTCAAATAAATGTGTAAATGTTTGTCGATATTCATCTCATTACGATACACTCAAAAAACGAGAGAATTAAAGTTTTCAACGTGTTCTTCATTGCCCTAAAAAGATGTTCTAATTAGAAACTTTGAAATTTTATTTGTAATTCTCTGCATTTAAAAAGTCTCCCGACTCTTCAAAGCTCAATGGTTCTTTGGATGTGCGATTGGTTATCCGATGGTAAGAGGCTTTTTTAGAGCATGGAATTCCTTCTGATGCTCTAGTTGTTTTAGTGGTATATAGGGCATTGTTTGGAGCTATGATTCCGAGCGTCTAGTATTGCTCATGATACCATCACCTATAGTTCCTTATTAAACTCATTCTGAGCATGTGAAGCCCTGTTTTTCGCAATCATTTCAAACAAATTTTCCTAAAACATCCGTCTCAAAATGTCTCTCAATCATCAGATATCTCTTTAAATTTCTGTAGTTTCGAATGAAAATCTTTCCAACTTCAAACCGGATCCGTCCTTTTTCTTTTCTTTTAAAATTATCAAAAATCGGAATCAAAATGTTTTCCTGGTGACGATCTTTGGCTACTTTTCTGCTGCCAATTTGTGAGAAAACTTGAAATATCTTTGTGAAGACTTGAGAATCTGATCGTGTCTATTCTGCCTTTTTTCACACAGAAAGCATGATGTGACAAGTGAAAACAAATAAGAAAAAGGGGAGGAAAAGAACACGTGAAAGGGAACATTTTGTTCTCAGAGGTCTAAGATTTCCACTGGAGATCTCTGATAAGATCTTCGAGGATTTTTTGAAAAAGGCTTAGAAAACAAAAAGTTCTGTGAGAAATGCTGAATCATGAAAGACTTAGAAAAACTCAGAAAGCTAGAATACTCTAAATCTCTAAGAAAACTTTGGTGGGCGACCCGAATTTTAACATAAAATCCTCTATGAAAACTCGAAATCGAAAAAAAAGATGAAAAAAAGAACTGTTTTCCAGAGAAATTCGCCCTGTTTTGCACTCTTCTTACCCTTTTCATTGCTCCACCCCTCATTGCTCAATGTTCGAAAAGCAAGAAAGGAAAGAAACTAGCTGCATCGAAAAGTAAAGTTTCGAAAGCGGAAAAGAACAATAAGAATAAAAATAAGAAATCGGAGAAACAAAAAGAAATGCAATCGACGACAGAAGAAGCAAAGTCAAATGTTAATGAAGACGATAAAAAGGTGTCGAAAAAACAGGAGGATGATAATATTTTGGCATCGAAGAAGTCCAGAAAGAACTTGGAAGGATCGAAGAAGGGAAAGTCTCCAAAGACTTTTGATGCTAGTCAGAAGGTTCGTTTAGCATGCTCTACTCAGGGAGCTTTCGGCAAGTTGAATGTAATGTTCGCTTGTCGAGCTGTGAGCAGCTTGCCGCCACTTGTCGTTACATTTAGCAGGCAATTTGCCGTTTTCTGCCAAAAATTACCTGAGTATAAGCATCAAAACTATGTTAATCTTTCTAATAGGTTCAATATTTGATTAACTAGATTCCAACATATTGCGGCACACTAATCCAATTCGATATTGTTCAGAAAACCAAAACCGAAGAGGACCAACAACAGCAACAACAACCAGCTGGAGGAACTGGAGCCCCGGCAGAAACTCCGAAGAAGGAAGATAACATGAATATCTCTCTAACCCCAACTGGACCAGCAGCTCCTCCACCTCCACCACCACCACCAGTTGTTGTTGAGCAGGAATGGAAGCCACCTCCGGAGCACGAGCGTCCAAAACATCCTGGATTTGAAATTCAACAAGAGCCCGGAGAGGAGAACAAGACCATTCAGCAAGTGGTTCAGTTCCAGGATGCTCAGGATTTTAACTAGATTTGGAAGTTTGTGGATTTATTTGATTCGAGAACGAAAAATAAATATTTAGTGTAGCGATTTGAAAAAAAGATGCAAAGAAAAGAGAAAGTTCAGAGAAAATCAGAAAAGAGAAACAGAATGATGTGTGTTAGATACCAGAAGGTTACAGAAAGTGAAACAATGTGAGCAAGTATTTCAGGTGTATGAATAGGTTACAAAAAGGGTTTTAAGCCATGAATTATCCACGAATTGTCGATTCTAGAGCCATCGATTTGCTCAATCCGATTTTCTTGCGTGGTGGAGAAGCGGATCCATCCGATCGGATTTGTTGTTCTTTTTTCGTCAGAACAATTCCGGAGATGTCATTTTCATTCTTATCACATCCAGTCTTCAACTGCTCCTCGGCATCCTTTTCCTCACTTTTCTGGACGTAGCACTCTCTACACAAAGCTGTGTAGGACTCGGATCCTCCGATCACTTCGACCTTCTTATCGAGTGTACTCCGGAACGAGAAGTTTGCCTGTGCTCCACACTCAACACATACAGCAGTGACCTGCTTTATTTCATTGGCATATGGAAGAAGAAGTGAGATTTGTGGGAATGGTTTCCGTTCGAAAGTTCCGTTCAATGCGGCAACACAGACAACTTTTCCGCGTTGAGCGAGCTCTTCGCAAGTTTCAGCGAGGTCTTCGAACTGAAACTACTTTTTATTGAGATTGCAATGCTTTCGATTCTCTTACAAATTGTCCCTCATCAATCGAAACGACTTGCACATCATCACAGAAAATCTGTGAAGAGACCTCCGCCAGCCGATGAGCTTTGACAGTACGCCCTTGCCCAGTCATTCTAAAATTCTTCATAAACTATTGACAAATCACAGTTCTTCTGAAACGAACTTGCTATGTGTAGCAACGAGATCCGCATCGTAGCGGGTGTCACCGGCATATTTCACCAGGACACAGGTCCGTTTGGCGATTATTTGACGATCATGGAGACGGAGCAATTCAGTGCTGAAAACGTGTTGTGTGTTTCTTTTTGATCTTCGAAATGATTGAAATTACGTTTTCCCACTGAACATTGGTCCGAGAATCACTGTTATCGAGCCGACACGATTCGGGCACCGAGGAAGAGTGTTGAAGTCGGAGAGCGATGAGTTGGATGAGCAACACGTCATCTGAAATTGTATTTTTGAAGGCACAGACTCTTTATAACATGGAAAAAATCATCTCGATTACAGCATACCCAGCAGTAAATGTCTTTTTTAGCATATCCAATTATGCTTCATGCTTATTAATGAGCTTTCTTATTTTTTTCCTAGAGATTTGCGTTCCGAATTAGAAATACACCTAGGAAAGATCAGATTGGAAAGATCATTAGACAGTCCACAAAAAAACAATCGCGGATCGAAAAAAGTGTTGTCGCGGGAGAAGGTCGCACGGCGCCATCCTTCCCCTTCTACGCCTCCTCCGTTCATTTCTTGGCATATCAATGATAAGAGACAAGCTTCTCCTAATAGACACTATCAATTATATCCTATCATCACTGGTATGTTTTTAGGAAGATGTTTGGAAGAGGGGCGGAAAAAAGAAAAGACCACTGGTCAGCTACAGAATGAAGAATTGCAGAAAAGGATAGAGAAAAGCATTTTCCGCGTTGCGTTGCGCCGAACCGGCTTCCAATACAAGACCGCCTTTTTGGTGAAAAGTTGCCGATGCCATTGGCAGATGGATAGAGAAAAATATGGAAGGAAGACCGATTGAATGGATGGTGTCCGAAACCGAACGGAGGACGAAGAACAAGGAGGTGGAGAATTGGAAGAGAAGATCTAAAAAGGGAGTTAGGAGAGGGGGAAAGGAGGAGGAAAAAGTGAAAATGAAAATGTTTGGTTTTTATTTGATCGAAAAGCTAGAAAATGGGAATAATGAAGGACTGGAAATATTTTCTAATTGAAGAATGCTAGCTGTTTAACGAGCGTTCTGTAGAGAATCGGGGGAGCTTTACCTGCCATTTCTAAACTTCATGAGCGAAATAATATGAAGACCCTCTGGTCTGTATACCTGTGTACTAAAATCGCTGAATTCTCGGATATAGATATCTCTAAATCTCTAAAACTATAGGTGCAATTTGAATTTCATAGGTAGCTTTGCAAAATTTTAGAGCCTATCAGTTTTCAAAAAGTCTGAAAAAATATTGAATTCCTACTTTCAACCTCCAAAAACAACCCAAAACAATGCATATATTTTTGAATCTAGATAAAAAGAGCAACAGCCATGCGTCGGCATACGAATGGTGTGCAAGGCAGAGGTGGTACGCGTCATTCCGACGCAACAGGCTAGAGGTCAAGACACGACAGCTGCAGTATTTGTTCTCTCAGTTTTGAATATTGTTATTACCTCACTTTTGACCGACGTTTCGATGTCCATGGCTTGTGGCTGTAAGAATGGTATTCGAGAAATAATTGAAATCATTCAAAAAAGGAAAAGACATCAAAGGAACGAATGCCTTCTTTGAAACAAAAGAATTAAAAAATATCATCAGACAGTAATACTCTAATCAGTTTATATTTAAAACACCAACTATACGATTCATACAAAAGCAGAGGTGGAAGTAAAACAAAGAGAAATGCACAAAACGATATATAATACATGTAAAGAAAAGATAATAAAAAGCTTTCCAGGGAGAAGAAATTGACAACGACCCAAATGAGAAGAATCCGAGATGAAAAGTGGAATGATATATAGAGAAAAGAGAAAGTATCATATGATAAAAAAGGGAACGGGAGTAGTAATACGAGTGATATCACCAATCCGATAAAAACAACAACTTCTAGTCCTCGCGGGCGTCCTCAATTCCATGATTTGTGATCGAGTAAGTCGCCTCGGCTTCTGGAAGATTTGGTGATTGCACCATTTTCGCCACTCGATTCTCTCCTTTGCCCTTTCTAAGATACAATCTGCAAATAAATATAACGGTCAGTTGGGAAATTCTTATCAACAATTTCTAACCTAGTCGTAGACATATGAGCGATAATATGTCCTCCAATAGGTTTCTTCGCGTCTGCCTGGAACATCGAAGCACCTCCATCGACCTGAGCGACCACTTGATTTGTGATAATCACCGCCACTCCATACTCATCAGCCAACTTTGCAAGACATTTCAGAAAAGCGGAAAGCTTCATTTGTCGTTCAGCGAGATCTCCTCTTCCGGTGTATTCGTTACGGAAATGAGCTGTGGCACAGTCGACAATAACAACGGCATAACGACTTTCAGACATCATTGCGCCGGCTCGAATGATAAGAGCCATGAGGTGTTCAGAGTTGTAGGCGCGTGCCACGGCGATGTTCTCAAGTACGTGGGCACTGTCCATGTTGTACCTGGAAAATTTCGGAGTTTTTAAAGAAAAAAAATGATCAGTTTGTATTTTATAGATGAACTGAAAAGAATGGTTTCATTTTCAGCACGTAAATCACCAAAAACAGTTTTTTTACCCGAAAAGCTTGAACGTCAAGTATCAATATTCAGAATATGATAGTTTCTGTATAATTTTCAACAAAACTTCTCTAGATTAGAGACTTTTTCATTCAATCCGAACCTCTGTGCAATCGCAATAATTCTCTCGGGTCGAAATGTCGCATTCGTATCGATATACATACATTTTCCCTCACCACCTCCCATATCAATTGGCAACTGGCACAAAACAGCCAAACTGTGACATAACTGAGTTTTTCCAGTACGATATTCTCCGTAGACCTGCAAAAAACGTTATCATCCACCCAAACTTTTCATCAATTCCACACAATATCCCTTTGCTTTTTATGATGTTCGTTGACCTACTCTCCCCCTTTTTGACACTCACCTCAGTGATACTTCCCGTTTCGATACCGCCTCCCAGAAGTCTGTCAAGGGCGGCGGATCCAGTTCGAATCTGTACCAGCTGACTACGTTTTACGTGCACTTCGGCTCCAGTCGTGAAGCCCATCTGTACGTATTTCATCGCCTCTTTCTGTAAAATTTCATTCATTCATTTCATGACGAATTCGCATGTTCCCCAGCTGCTCCCTCGTTTCAATCTGTCTGCGAATTTGACCTTGCAGCTGTCCTACTGGTCTACCTTCTGTCCATTTTTAACTGCACTCCACTCACCATAATCTTCTCGGCTTTTTGATCGCTAATTCCTTTTACATTTCGCAGTTCGCGTCTTGTTGTGAAGGCCAACGACTCGTAGGTATAGTAACCAGCCTCTTTGAGTTTTGAAATATCTCCTGAGCTGATTCCTGTCGATTCAAGTTTGTCGATTATTGTGAAGTTTTCATCTTGTTCCATATCATTGTCCTCAATTGCTGCCTGGAATTTTTAGAAGTAAGTCATTTTTATGAGATAAAATATGCTCATTAAAAATAAATATTTGGTTTTGAAAACATGAATGATAAATTAAACGATTGGGAGTATCTAAAATTAATTCGAGCAGATTTTCAATGATTTCCAAAAGTAATTTTCAAAAAATTAACAGATAAATAAATTCCCCAGCTAAATTATAAATTGTTTTGACGATTTTCTCATATTCATTTTGAAATTATTACTTTTTTACTTTTCAATAACTCAAGAATATGATTTCTCGACACTAATTGGAACTGAAATTTTAGGAAGTATTACATTGAGAAGTGCCTGATCGGCGGCACGCTGCTCCTGGTCCGTTTTCTTCTGGCGACTTGCTTGCGCTGACATTTTTCGAGCTGAAAATTCATTTTTTATAACAGTGTTTATTAATTTCGTTCAACGAGAAATCGCGAAAATATTTCGAAATAAACACCGACTTTGAGTATTCAAATTTTTTATTGCATCATTCCCTTCCGTTTCCTTAACTCTTTTCCGTCCCATTTCCTAAGTTTACCTTCATCTCGAATCCCAAAGACCAAACCCTTTCTCTGGATCAATAGGCTGTCGCCGACCACAACACGCAGAAATCCCAAAAATATTGAAAGAGCACACTAGGAGGAACGGCTCGGCGGGCACGTGCTAACCCCTATGTATCCGTCCGTTCAAGCCCTCGAAGACGAAAACAAGACCTTTCTGGTTGTTTTCGTCTTCGTTGTCCGACTACTAGTTATATAAGCTGCTTTTGCCCCAGGTCGCGACATACGACTTTTGCTATTTTTAGAAGAGTCTGATTAGTTTTTTCAATTATGAAATATAGAGCTCTAACTTTGAACTGCTACTCTACAAACTACTATACACTAGTCAAGACGTACATCCCTAGCTCAAATCTGCGAAAAAAATTGACAGAATTTGTAAATTTAGAGGATCCTAAACATTGAAACTCTCTAGATTTCAAATTCGAAGGTGGCGCCGTTTCAATGCTTCACAGTAGAGCGTATTTCCCTTTTTCCTCGACCGTGGATTGGTCAACACCTCTCGCCCACTCGCCCTCCCGTCTCGGCCACTTGCGCTCTGTGTGTGAAAGGCACCGATAGGAACGGGCCGGGGAGCGGAGGAGCATGAAAAATGTGGAAGCGCAGACACTTCAGCCGGGAGGGTTGGTCGACACGACGAGGAAGAAGGATGGAGAGGAGAGGAGGACATGTCTACTTCGTCCAGTGTTTCGGAACCATTACTATCACAGACCCCAAAACGGACATCACTCCTTATCACTGTTTTCACTCCTGTCACGTTTTCTCACTCTATTTTTTCCAGAGTTAGTTTCATAGCTCTGTTTTCTCTTCGGGAATTTATTTTCCAGTTAAATAGTTTCAGTTCATTTAATATGAATACAATGAGTCAGTTTGCCATAACTTCTACTGAACATCACTAACTTCACTAGGTTTGATGCTGAATTTCTTGACAATGTGCCCCAAGTTTTCTGAGCATTGCTATTCAATAATTCACTTTTTTCCTTGAATTTGGAATTGGAATTGAATGAACTTTTTTTGAAAAAGATGAACTTGTGCCAATCGAAAATAATAACTATCTATGAGTTATTTTAACTCAAAATTTCAGCATATTGGCTGAAAAAGTGAAAAAATATTATTATGAAGCAACGTTATTCAGCGAAAAAAGTTTTTGCGGTTTTTAGAAATAAATCGAAAGTAGAGGATTCACCAATTATTAATTTGGAAATTTGACTTAATTTCTGAAATTTTTTTTGAGGTTTTATCGAACAGGTTTTTGAAGAAATGAAAACGAAAAAAAAAAATAGTGGAAAAGAAACGAAAAGAGAAACCACGAATTTCGTGAAAATAACAAATTTTGAAAAATGTTCTGTTCGTAAAATTACACAGACTACAGTAATCTTGCGAACTCTCGAAACGATAACAAGTGTGTACTTCTCTCGGACCATCTAAAGTAATCACTTTTTCTTTTTCTTTTAAAACCTTTGAAACTTTTAGTTCGAGAGCTTTTAAAATGTCTCCATTCTCCGCTCAAGACGTCCTTGCCTGATTTTTGATTTCCGCAAAAACATTTCCAAACTGAACTCTCTATGAAATTCAATTCCTGTGTTTCCTCCAAGCGTCGTTTATGCTAGCAGAAAATCCAAGTTCTATTCCAGGTCTCTTGTCCTAGACAAACCGTCTCTTCATCTGTTTTCGGCGAGCTGCTGCAAAGATGCAGCCGCATGGCAACAATAGGTGGGACGGCCGCGATGATGTTTCGTTTGAGGTTTGCTCAGGAAAACGAAAACTTTTAAATCCGTATTCTTTTTTCAGGACTCGGAACGATTTGAAGAGGACTCGCAAGTTTCATTAGAAGATTCAGTCGAAGAGAGTCAGCATAACTGGAGAGGATGGACCGACTTCCAATCGAATAATGAAGCGATTCAACCGGGTCTTTCCTGTCTCGTTCATCAGTTACACAATACATCTGGACGGTTTTCATCAGCATCTACAAGAACTGTGGTTGCGGGTGATCAAATCAATCCGTTAGCTCATCATCCAATGATGTCGCGTGGTGATAACCCTTCTGGAATTTTGCTTACACTTTCCGAATTCGCTGCAAAAGTTTGTGCTGAGAAATGGTCATTCCAGCAGTTGGAAGAAATGTACAAGCATATTTGTTTGACTCGGTCATTAACTATGGACAAGCCACCACTAATCGGACCGATTCCAGAAAAGATCTTTCTATCTTTTATTGTTCACTGTTTTCCACGAGCCACGGATGAAATTAGAATGTACAGGTAAAATACTAAATCTATTCAGTATTTTGATAAAAACCATAACTATTTAAGTACTCTCGCAAATGGAACAGCTGATCAGTACGAATTTGGAAAGCTGCTTTATCAGTGGGGGAATGTTCGCGATGTTTCCCAAACTGGCTTTCTTTTGAGTGGAAATGTCAGTGATGCTTCTCCAGACGCCGGACTACAACTGAAAGATCAAGAGACGGTTCATGTGACGGTTAAAGTGGACAGATGTCGAATTGTCGAGTGTACTTGTGAGTGCTCAAATCGATCAAGCTGGTGTAAACACGTGGTTGCACTCTGTATATACCGGATTTCAGAGAGGAGTAACATAAAGTTCAAGTAAGAGATTAATCAAACAAAAAAATGAATTTTATTTGATTTTCATCATTGTTTCAGAGAAACGATAGCAGATGCGATCAATTCTATGAGCGACGAGGAACTTCGTAAAATGGTTCTATGGCATATCAATGATATTCCTAGGAAGTGTATTCCTGGTTTCCAAAAATTGATCGATCAAATAAAAGACAAAAAATCAATGATCAACGTTCTACCTGGTGCTCCTGATCCAACAGATGGTGGCCATGAACCCATATCGAGATATGATTTCCCAGAAGTGCAGAGCAAGATTCGTAGACTTCTCATCAAGTATTGTGTTCCGGCTCCAGCAGTTCACTGTGATGTTGCCTACCTGAATTCAGTACAGCATCCAACACATATCGAATGGACTACAATGATCAAGCCGTTTCGAAGCAGAGAACCAGAAGGAATGTGGAATCTATTGCAAATGATTCGGGAAATGTTTGCAAGAAATGATGATAATGCAGTGGCTCTCTTAAGAACCATCACCGATGAATGTATCTCAAATAGTCAAGTTTTGTTATGGTGGTACATTTCGAAATTAGTGCAATCAGGCAATTGGTCACAGAACACCGGCGGATTCAAGAGCCCAGATACACAATATCTTGCGCAGTTAAACTGTTCAGAGTTACTGGACGATATTGTTGACCTGTGGAAACTAGTTGCTATGAATCCTCGGGCTGGGAAAGAGTACCGATTCCAACTTGCTGGATACCTTGAAGGATACCATAGAAACGCTGTAACAAAACTCAAGGGAATGATAAACACAGCTCCACCAATTACAAGTGAATCAGTGACATCAACGGATATAACTGCACTTAGCAACTATCAAATCTCTGTTCTTCTGCAAACTGTCACGAACATCGATATCAGATATCCACTTTCTTCTCAAAATATGAAGTTCACATTGAACTGTTTTCCTGGGTTCCATCCGGCTATTCAAATGTGTCACTACCTGAATGAGCAGAACATTCGGTTTGGCGTTCCAGAAGATGCAATTTTTTATGTTTCTGAGGTAATTCCTTGATCTTTGAAATAACTTCTAGAATGTTATTTTCAGCCCAATCTCTCTGCAAGCTACAAAATGGTGCCTCCGCATCGGGAGAAGACATTGAAAAAGAAAAAGAAGAGGAGAATATCAAAGAAAGGATTCGATGATATCGACGAATTCCCAATTCGACCAAATGAATACCGAGGAGTCGATGGAATTTGGAGAGTTGTCAACGAAGCAGCCAACGAGAACGAGGAGGCCAATGATAGCGCAGAGTCTGGACAAGAGAGTGATGTACAAAAAACGTATCCACCTCAAGAAGCTTCGAAGAAAAAGAAAACGGACTTAGTGGAGAACGATGTGAATGAAGTACTAGCTGCTTCATTCACACCACTCGATGCCCTTGAAGCCAGATTTTTACGAATAGAAGCGTATGGAGCACATGGATTCCGTGCAGATGCCATTGAACATGCATTGAAAGTTATAGAATACTTGATGGACAGTCTGACAGAACAATGTCATGAAATGAGAAAATTGGAAGATGATCTTCCATGCACCTCGAAACAATCTACTTCATCAGCTTCATCATGTGTCTCCGAAGAAATCACTGGAGCTGATAGGGAGAAAGAGATTGCAAGATCTTATCGATTCCTTTCAACTTTGAAGAAGGTTCTGTACATTACAAAAGTCTTGAAAGATAGTCCACACCTTCAAACGACTGTTTTTGATATCTCAATGCGATGTTTATCCCTTACTAAATATCCATTCTCTTTAAAGTACCATCAAATTCTCTTCACTTATCTGGAAACTGAATTCGTGGCGATTCTCGATCAAATCTGGCAAAACTTCGAAATGGGTGTGACTCAAATGGACAAAGTTAGAACGAGAGCGAAGGAAATTATCGAAAACGATATCGGAAACAATAGGGAACTTCCACCGATTGCCCTCACAAAATTCCTATTCTTGGCTCTTTATTGGACAGAACCGGGTGCAAACCGAGGAGCTGTTCAAAATGCCAATGGAGGTGCATCTGCTGCTCTCCAACATAATCGAAGCCTTCTGATTCCGACGGATTCCGATTTAGCACTTCACGTATCGCTTCATATCATTGGATGTCGCCCTTTGGTTTCTGAAAGATACACACTGCATTGGGAAACTATTCGAAGAGAAAAGAGTGAACTGACGTCAATGCTTCTGGTCAGATACAAGGATTCGCATGAGAAATGCGCTTTGGTAATAGACAAGATACTTGATCCAAAACTTCACAGAATGTACCAGTAAGTTCTCATCGTAATTGTTTCTGTGTCAAAATTAAAAAAAAAACTAATTTAAGACATCATCATTCGAACGCCGCTTATTTCTTGGAGCGATGTCCAGAATATCTGAAGCGGTTCAAGCCAGGACAACGGCCAATCTTCCCATATCCGAAAGAAGAACAGGAGGAAGTTGTTCAGGAACAAGCAGAAGAAGAAGTGAAAGAGGATGAGGATGAGAATGCTGTGTCCGATTATCAAGCACAGATCGAAGCAGAGCTCGCTCGATTGAAAGTTGAAGTTCCTCTAATGCCACCAGCTCCAATAAGTCGGACAAGAGGATCTGATGAAAGATGTTCAACATCTAGTGAAACTTCCAACAGAGATACTGGATCATGGAACAGTCGATCTACAGATTCAGCAGATTCTGATCCAAACGTTCCCGGGCCAAGTAACAAAATCCCTATCCGAAATTCACCTCGAAAAAACCTAAGTGGCTCTGGACGGAGATCGAAGGGACGAGTGGATCGATCTGTGTCTTATGATCCTGGATGTACTGTAAATGATGCAGCAGTTTATCATATGACAGAATTATCCAAAAAGATTCTTCTTGAAGCAGGAGGCTCTCATAACAATAGCATAGTATGGGGTGGACCTAACGTTGTGGGAACGAACCGACGACTTCATCTATGTTCAATTGCAGTATCCATATATGCACTCGGAATGAGTAATCGGATATCACCAAAATTGGACGTCACGTACCTACAATAATATAGCCCAGTTGGATCGC